>APFE030261863.1:50794-73424 GCA_000404065.3 Pinus taeda
GTTCCACTTGGATATTTCATGATCTATTACTCATCCCTAGGAAAATTCAGAGAGGCAAGTGTTAAATGGGCAGTTTCTAGAAGATTCTATGGGTTTCTGCCTAGCCAACTGCCTCTGCCATTTGTCTACTCTCGCTCATCGTACCCTACTTAAGGGATTTTCAGTATGCATTGCACTTTCTACATGTAGTAGATGAGATGCATTGCACCCTTAGAACTGAGCAGTTTGTATGGTCCAATTTTGACCAGTTCTGAGTATTTTTTTAGGGAGAACTTCTGGGAAATGATGTAATCAGCTGACCTTGTTACTTTAGGGTATGAAACAACACTTTTAGGGGCTTAGAAGCCCTTGGTTTATGGACATATGAGATTGGGGTTGCAGTGCCCAAATATGTCTATAACAGTGAGATTGGACTTGGAAAAAGCAGATGAAAGATTAACAAATTTTCTCTCTTGGCAAGAAACTAAAGAGGGAAAAGTTGCTAATCTACCACAAATCCAAGAATCGTATAAAGAAATTCTATTCACTAAATGGAAATCTCAGCTAATGAATTTTGAAATAAAAACATTAAGATGTAGATCAACAAGAAGCAACATGGTTGAATTAATTAATAACATTCTTTATTTATCAAATTTAATAACAAAGAGTTCTCTAGGAAAACTTCCACCAGTAAAAGCATTAGAACATATGTGGAAACAAGAGCTGGAGCAGAGGGAAAGATTGATCGCAGGTATTCAAAGTTTAACATGGGAAAACTTATGGTTTTTTTCTTGTCAAACCATATAGTCAGTGGACAACAATGAAATGCCTCACCGATGCAATTGGCCATATGATTCCCAAACTTAATGATGCCACATACACCACTCAGTTAAACTCACGCATGAGTCATCCGCCAGAACTTTAACCAATGCTCACCATTTTTCAGCTCCAATCACAAGATGATTAGCTAATACAGTGAACCATTTTTGACCGATTGTATCATGCCTATTTCAAGAAGATTTTCACATTTTTGTGATTTGGTTATACCAGCGGATAGCATATTTATTTCATAGTTTGTTAGTTTAAGAAGTATCTATAGAGCCTTTTATGTTTTTAGAAAGGGTTCTCAAATTTTTGTAGTAAGACTTGGATTGGAAGTTGCACTATTATGCTTCCGATATATTCACTTTTATAAAAACTAGACCTGAATTCTGAGTTTTGATAAAGAATGCTTTTATGTGATATGCACTATTGCTTCTTGTGAAAGTATTTTCAAGTTAAAAAGTAGGATCTGAATGTGATTCATATCGTAGGAGACTCAAATGCATACAGTACTACTATCTGTGTCTTTTCTTCAGGCTTTTATGTGAATCAACATTTATTTATTTTGCTATTATTGATATATGTACATGTTCTTACAACAATTCTTTCACCTATCACTATTGAATGTTTAAGAGTTGTTACCTTTGATATATATGTGTGTCAGTAATATATAACGATTAGTGCGATAACATTTTAATTATTACTTTGTTCAACTACTTGAACAAAGTAATTATCATTTGAATGAATATTTTTATTTATGAGTAAGTCATCTATATGTTTACTTGTCAATAAAAACCCTCAAATATTACACTAGGAAAAAGACTTCCCACGATAGATTAGTTACTTTATATTGTTGCATTTTAGAATAGATAATTCATCATTCCCATTAGATATTAAAAATCGATCACTTATCCATCCCACTTATAAATCATTGGGAAACTGGTCCCATTATATCCAATCGGAGCCACCACACCAAACAGAAAAGAAGTTGCCTTAAGGTCCAGACAGGGTGGTTTTCCCTGATGTTGATGCAAAAATTTTCAAGGCATCAACACAAGGGAAATGAGCTGGGTGGTTTGGATCCACCAGCCAGTTTTTTGCCCCATACCTCTTAGGGTTTATCTGCATTTTATTTTGATAGATGCATGGTGTGAGTGTGATTTAATACAGCTCCGCAATTTCATTTCACGACTCTTTCCTATGCTTTGATCATTTGACTTGTGATTTTATTCCACGGTTCTTTTTCATATTTTTGATCATCCAAGTTTGATTAATACTATTGTCATGTATTTTTATCAAGGTTGAGGCAAAGGATAAGCACTGAATCTTTTTAATTTCACTTCTTATTTATCTTACAAGTTAAGTGTGACACTTACCCTGATCCTATTTGTTGCATAACAAGGTTTACTTTCAGAATATAATGATATAGGAAACTATGAATTATTACAAGTTCTAGTTGATTTAACTCGTTATGCATTCATGACTGCCTTAAAACTATTATTTGAGATGTGAAAATGATTCTTACACTTTGGAGAAAATAACATTCATTTGTGAAATCTTGATAATTAAATGCCAGCGTCAGCTTGAGGAGAAATTGCAATCTTGTTTTATTGGCAAAGTAAAGTGCTCATAGAACTCTTAGAATATTTTGAGGTTAAAATTTGTGATTAATATTCATTTCCTCATGATTGAATATTTCTGTGTTGAAGAGAAAGTATTTAATGATTTTATAATATCAAGGTGAGCTTGAAAGAAGCAAAAATGTATTTATCTTATTTGTTTCTATTGCACACTTTCCGTATAGTTGAGTACTGAAATATTTCCAAAGAAGAAGTGCACCTATAGTGTAGATTCTTTTTAAAGCATTCAATGATTTCCTTAGATTAGTTGGAATGAAGTTTCTTTATGATTCATAGTTTTATTTCATGCTTTCCATTTTTTCAAATTGAATCACATTCTTTTGAGTGGAATCTACACTCTCTTGTCCCCTGGGCAACTGAGGAAGACTTTCTACAAGGGTCAACTCAATTCAGAAGAGGAACCAGAAGTAGATTCATAGTGTTTTTACTTTGCTCCGAAGAGTCTTTTTCCTTTTTCCTGAATGATGCCTTTTTGAATTGTTTTCAAGAGCTTGATTCCACAGGTCCCTGAGGTCATCTTCTAGCATATATTGTGCTACGCCTCTAAGTCTACCAACCTAGATTGACAATTTAAATGTTGGTGTAAATATTGTATTTATACTGCCCCACATATATTTAACCATACATTATAATTATATAAGACATATATTTCACACATACTTACAATTCAAACACTTTGTATGTGCACTAAATTCACCTTGCACACACCATCACTATTAACTAGTTTGTTATACTAAGCATTACAAGTAGAGTACTTGAGACATATTATTTTACTTTGCAATTTTGCACACAAACATATGCTCACAAATATAATTAGGAAAGAAGTGGCCCATCATCCACAAATCATTTTTTTTCTTGCAAGGAACAAACATCACAGTGTAATTAGGGGAATTGTATTAAAGCATCATGAACCAAATATCCACATACTTATAATTCAAACACCTTGTCTGTGTACTAGATTCACCTTGCAGACATCGTCACTACTAACCAATTTAATTTACTAACCATTACAAGTAGAGTAACTTCTTATATTTTACTTTGAAAATTTTCACACAAACATATTTCCACATAATATAATTAGGAAATATGTAAGTGTCCCATCATCCATGTGTATAATTTCTTCCCTTGCAAGGAACACACATCACATATGTTAATTGAGGGAATTTTAAAGGATCACTGCATATCCACATCAATTCACACTTTGTATGTTCACAATTTCACTTGCACACACATTCACTCCACACAATAAGCTCACTTAAACTTTTTATAAATGGTATTCTCTTTCCATGATATTTAATACCTAATTTATTTGAGCTTATATTTGGTTCCACACCCTAAGTGAAGTAAATCCTTTATAAAAACAATCTTAACTTGAACACACTAACTTCCTTATAGGGGCCATCAGATAATTTATAGTTTAGGATAGGACCATGGTGATAAGTAGCACATAAGATGCCATGGTTGTTTTTCATATTGCAACATGTAAAGTTATATTTTAGGGAGTTTAAAATCTTGCATCATCTACTGACAAATCTTAAACATGGAGAGAAACTCATGAGGGTGTAAGGCCTAGGTGGTGGATTATCATGAACCTTCGTGTTGTCTCCCAACACATGGTGTTTTGAGTCCAAAATTGACAACCAAAAGCTAAGATTCATACATTCCCACTGGCTACAAGTAACTTAGTGTTCAAATCTTATGGCATCTTTCCCTATAGTTTGAGGTGCAGGAGCACTTACTTGAGGTGATCTTGGTTAGGCTAGTTGAAGCGTCGCCAACTATTTCGAGACATATCCCTAGCACAGTTGGCCAATATAAGCCTCTCCATACCTTGGTTTGTTTTTTGGCCACTGAAAGCATATCCAGTAACATTTATGAGGTGGCCCTAGTACCCTATTCTAAAATATTCACAAGGCCCAATTACTACTTAATCATAAGGGCATTAGGTCTTTTGAGGAAATTTTCTCATACGCAAATCCCTAGATAAACAATTTTTGTTGATTTTTTCACACATTCAAATTAAAGAGAAAATTAACCATTTATTTTTCATTTTATCTTATTTATGTGATTCATTTAGTTTTCCTAAAGAAAATGTATGTGTTTAGGTGTGCTTACAAATGAAACAACCTCAAGTGTTGATTTACTCCTTTCTTGCTGACTAATTTATTTCTCAGAATAGAATGCTTGTCATTAGTTACATGTTTCATAGAGATGATATCATCTTCAGGTGCCTTCTACATAGAATTAAAATTATCATGAAAATTCTTTTACCTTTCATACATGCTGAAGATTTTACCTTTCATCATATTCTAAATCACCCTTTTCGTCAACACAAGGATCAATAATTTTACTTATCTGCTCTCTTCTTTGATCCATCTTTCCCTGAGCTTAAAACCCTTTTGTTTTTATGTTTCAACTCATAACCCTTGGTCCATGTGACTAGAACCCTAAGGTTGCCAAATTGATTTTTGTTGAGTGAGGAGGAATTATTTTATATTTCATCATATTCTGAATAACCCAAGGGACTAATACCTTTATTGGTGCACTCTTCTTCGAACCATCTTTCCCTAAGATCGAAACCCTTTTCTTTACATGTCTCAACTTATAACCCTTGGTCCATGTCAACTTTTGATAATTAGTTTCCAACTATCAAATCATATCATGACCTTCCACGTATGGTGATTTCTTAAAAAAACATCTGTAGATTTACTATTCACTTATCTTGTGATGATGATTCACTTAATTTGCAAGTATACTTTTTATTCAACTATACAGGGATGTAAATTGAATAGCCATATGAGGGAGAAGATGTGTCCCATCAAATTAATCAACCATATGATGATCAAGATGTGTCCTATGGACCTGATCAACCACTAGAGGAAAATGTGCCCTATCAAGTTGAACAATTATCACTAGGGGAACAACATGTGCCATGTGAAGCTAATGAACTAATGGAGGAAGAATATTTTCCCTATCAGGCTGATCAACCACTAGAAGAACAAATTGTTTCCTCTCAAGTTGACGTGATAACAAGGAGTTACAGTCGTTTGGAAAAGGGGTGGACCATTTGTAGAAAATTTGGATGCAAGCATAATAGAGGACCTTGGAGAACCTATCCCTTCTCGCACTATTAGATACCATGTCAATAAAATCATTCAACAATATTTGGAGAAACATTCAGTTGTTGTACAGGTTTAGATACTACATGGCTTGATCAAACATAAGAAACTAAAACATGTCATGAAGATTTTGGGTGTCCAATATGCTAAAAGAAAGAATATGCATATGAATGTCATTGAAAATATATCAAAGGCATTCACTATGTTTGGAAAACAAGAAAACCTTATGTTCGAGTTGCGCACAAGGAAATTACAACTACTATTATTGCACCAAGACAACAAAAATTGGCAAAGCTGTCAAAATTGCTCCATGTCTCAAGAAAAACCTTACACAAACATACTAAATTTAGGGTTCGAGTGAATGAAAATGGTGAATATTCTTGTTGGGTTCTTATCACTAGGCAACCCTACCAAGAAAAGCTTACAACATAAATCAAAACATTTGTGGTAGATGTTTGGGAGATCCATTCTTGTGATGTTCTAGATAGAAAGCATGTCGTATGACATCACATAGTTAAAGGTGAGTATGTTGAAGATGCTAAGCACATTTTAGAAACGATAGAAGTTGCATTGGTCGAGAAATTTTAGGAAAGCAATCACCATGTGAAAATATTCATAAGGATGTTTCAGAAATTGAAGCCATGGATTATTAGGCTTAATACAATTTGTGACACGTGTTATTGCTGATATCATGTTCAATTTAAGCTTCATTATGGCACTTTCTGGGAATTTTACAAGAATAACTGTCACAAAGACCCTCCTCCTCCTACAATGTGTAATTTTGTTTCATCAATATTGTCTAAAAGGGATCCATAAGAATTATGTTAGAAGAAACTATGTATAGGTTGGAGAAGATGCATTGAATGTGGTGATTTGGCATTCCTCCATTGGAACTTTCTTATTGATCCCAACCAATCCTGGATGTCAGATGTCACTGTCAGGTGGAAGAATTATGAGTATGTCATGGGAAATCAACCATCTTCTTCAACTTTGGTGCCTAATAGGATCAACTATGTTGAGGATGAGATTCCTATTTCGCAATATATGGGGTTGTTTCAAAACAAGATCTATAAATATATCAAACACTCGCATAGGTCCTGGTGGCAAGAATTTGAGTTTAATAATTCTCGAAATTATTTTAGCCAGGAACAATATTATCAATAGTGGACTTTGTTGAGAGCTACACATTTTCATGTCAGAAAGAGATATAGAGAGAGTATTATCAGTCACACCAAGTGTCCATTAGTACATGTTCTATAAATAAATTCATAATTGAACAATGATGGTATGGATAGCATTGATGAGTCACGTGATGTGATTAAGGATATCGCTTTTACATTAGTGATGATCATGAACATGACACATTGTTTGTTCAACATTACTTTGACCTGATTTATGAATAATTTTTAAAAAGTGGCATATTAGTTAGGAAGCATTGGATATGGTCAGATGATTGTGTAGGGAAGTTCAAGTCAACACACACTTTTTATTGGATGAGATGAATACACAAGAAGATAAAAAATTAGCATACTTGGAGCTACTTTGAAACATGACATGGAAAGGGTGATTGTGATGGTGAAGATGCTTGTGTGAAGAAAGAACTTAGGAAGTACCAAATGGGTCATGATGCAGATTGACTCAAATCATCACTAGAGGTGGTCAATTGGTGTAGGTCCCATTTAGGATATGAAGGTCATGAATCTATAAGGCCCATGTATAGGTCCTTATGGAATATTTAACTTTGTGATGTGAATAGATCCATTCCTTGGTATTGTAATATTTTAGCAGGAACAAGGGAATTACAATCGGTGCAAAGAAAATACATGGGGGAAATATTTTCCATCGAAACAAGAAAACTTGCGTGTTTTTGTGAGTTTTTCATTGGTGTTGATGGATGTAGACTTGATCACTGTGAAAAACATGTTACGTGAAAGGATGGAAATATGTCCCTCTTAATCAAAAGGGACCTCATCCAATACCGACATGGTAAGAGATGCACAATGAAGCGGACATCATTTAACTTGATCATGATCAAGTCTTTGATCTTCTAAAGGAAGGTATGTGGTTAATATATCATTAAAAATTTCATCCATACATTGAAATCTTGAACGTATTTAACTAATAAATATTTTGTATTTTGGTTGCAAGTGATGTTTGTGTTGTCACTACCCCCGTAGGAAATGGAGAGAATGTGGCCTACTATTTGATGTAATGTACACAAGTAAAAAGTAGTTTGGTGAGACCATATAAAGATGGACAATTCACATACCAAATTGGTGACATGGTTGTAATGGGCCATTTTTTTGAAAATGTTAAAAAACAGACTGATGACATCATTTATAGAGATTTTATGCCTACATATATATTTTCAATAGAGTCATCTAGTCATAGCATCTCAGATCAATCTCATAGAAATCAAAACAAACAAGGTGAACCAAGGAGATGGAAGATGACATAATTATGGAGACTTTCATTCCTGTGAGCCATTTGACAGATGAGTAGACGATGCAAATGGAAAGTCCTAAAGATGAGTCTATAACAGTCAAGTGTAATGTAATCTAGTATAAGAGATACCAAACGTATGATTTTTGTAATCTATAAATGTGACAGTTGAATACTCTTGTAACTTTGTAATTTTGAATAGAGAAATGTTTCCCTCTTATCTAGGATGAATTCATAATGGTGTAGATATATGTTATATAAGCTTTCACTTCCTTTAGGTGCTTAAGTTTCTAAAGTACACCACATTTCAAGGAGGTTCTTTAGAATCAATATGGATTTAGATTTAGATTTAATTAAAAAAATTCATCTTAAATTTTTTTAAATGTCATGTGTATAATATTCATGTTGAGCATGCAAGAAATTTTATAGATCTATATACATGTCAGACATATTTGGTTTCTAGAAAATCCATTTCAATATGTAACAATCAAGTTGATATGGTCCATTTTACTTAAAATGGAAATTCAACAATTTAGGTTATGAACAACATTGAAATATTTTTATATTTTAATAATAAATACGTCACATGTGAGTTTGATATAAAACATAGAAAGAGTGACACACCTGCTTCATATTGGAATATTGACATCTAAATTAAAATAATTGTAATTTAACATACATTGATTGTGCACTAAAAGACACTTTCTATAAGCCAATATGAAAACTAAAATTGCTATTTTGTAAATTTTTACTTCATGAATGTTCTTAATTGAATGTCTTAAAATAAAAAATTGATTGAAATACTTGGATAGATAGATAAGTAAATTTAAGAAAGTTCATAAAATTATAGAAACATATCATTAGTTGTTTGAAGAAAAACATACATAAACTCCACTAACAGACACTTTCTAATAATTCAATATTTTTTTTTTTCTCTGTAACAACTAATTCTATTAACTGTAAATCAAAATATTTTTACATATAGCGGAGGTTGCAAGGGCAGGAACCCGAGAGCCTTCATCATTACAGAACTACCCCATAGTTGTGAGAACTGGGGGAAAACAAAAACATACAGCCAACTAAATTGGCATTACAATTAGACATAGATTGATAAACAAGAAGTGGAACAGATGAGAAAAACTGATGGCAAATTTCCAGGAGGAGAACGGATGCTTCATCGGTGGGAGACCATAACCTGAAGTTGATGCTGTCAAGCCGAACCATGACCAAAGTGTCTGGGTAATGCCTTCTGAGCACCCACCAAAGAACAAAAAGAGGCAAGGCGCAACGCATGTTAATCATTTTCCTCTGCTTCCCCATGAGTCTCCTCGGCATCCTGACACGCGTCATCATGACTGAGAGGCTCATTTCCTTCCATCACCTTGTCAAGGTTGGCTGTTCCTGCATTTGTCTCCGCTTCAATTGGGTCACTGTCAACCAAGGGAGGGATAACAGGGGGCAAATTAACCTGCAGACCAGGCTCAATCTCCCACTTGATACCCAGAGAATCCTCGGCCGAGGAGCGCTCACTGCTGTGAGAGGGGTTGGGCACAATGCAGGAAAGAGGGGCAACATGGTTCTCTTCTTCTATCATGAGAATGGTGATCTGAGCAAAAATCAAAGGCCTATTCAAATTGCTCTGGAATTTAAAATGGGTAGATTGAAAGGCACTATTGGGAATCGGCTTGCGAGGAGGATTGCTGGGGGGAAGGTCCTCAGGAGAGGAAGAGAGGTTGATGGGAAAAAGAGCTGGGTTGGCATGAGGATTGACTGAGGGCCGCTTGCCACTGCCAGGGTGGTCACCCGAGCGAATCCGCTTCCCATGGTGCTTCATTTTTCCAACCCACGGAACAGACACAGAAAAATCAAAAGAATAGAGCCTAAAACCAGAGGAATGACCCAATTGAACCCGAGGCCCGCAAGTGCAGACAATTGAAGCCCGAGACCGAGAAGCAACACAGACAAAACTGATATTACAGATAACAGACCACTTACCCCAAGCCACTGAACTAATTCCCCTGTGGAGCGCGCAGGTGAATTCGAGGTGCTGCGAATTCAAACTCGAGCGAGCCTGAATCTTGCCTCTGAAGACCGACACATTCACATCTTCACACCATAACTGAAAACCAAACCTAGAACCAGAGTCCTGAATGCTGGAGGTGGTATGAACGTATGGAAATGCCATGTATTTAACCATCAATAGGTAGCTTCGAAGCACGTCCGACATTAATGTCGCCTGTCCTGCAACCATAAAAACATTCCCTCTGCGAGCGAGTGTGATCTGGGATGCCACGCTGCTTAGCAGGTGGCAGTACCTGGGTTCTTTATGTTGCATGAAGACCATTAAATGCCAAACCGTCACCCGGATCCGGGTGTGCATCTTCGAGCTCAGGCCTTTCCTCCTGCACCAGTTTGTTGAAGTCAAGGAGTTGAGATTCAGATATTAGATTTGTTGGTGATCCAACAAGAAGATGCTGTCCACTGTCGACTCCCAAATTAGCTAAGAGGTCCGCAACTTTGTTCCCATCTCTTCTAATGTGGGTGAAGGAGATCGCTCTGTGAAAGCCAATCCATCGCTCAATATGCAATAGCCGTTGAGCCATTCTCCAACTATTACTAATCTTGGAGGATGGGGATCCCTGAAGGATTCTCGAGACCATTTGGATGAGGATTTGAGAGTCTCCCTCTATGAGGAGTGGGAAAATATTCCTGTCTTGTGCTATTAGAAGCCCTTGCCAAAGACATTCTAGCTCAGCAGAGTTGTTAGTGTCCCATCCATGTGAGCCCAAGAAGGTTATGATGTTGTCTCCTTTATAGTCTCTGATAGTTCCTCCAAATCCAGAATTCCCTGGGTTACCCTTTGAGGCCCCATCAAAGTTAAGTTTATACATATCTCTTGGAGGAGGTGACCATTTCACCGATGAGGGGGATTTTGGAGGCTTTGTTCCTTTGATCAACTGGTCTTGCTTTCTGAGGAAGTTCTAGTTGTTCCAGATTGGTTGTTCCTGGGGGAGGGTGGGGAGATCCTCTTGGTACCATGTTTTCAGAGATATGATTTCTTCAATGTTTTGATTTATGATTTTCCATATCTCATCCAGTGATTTGGATTGGTTTTTGAAGATTCTACCGTTTCTCTCTTTCCAAATGGTCCATGTTACAAAGCCTGGAATGAGTTTCCAGAGAAAATTTAGGATTTTGCTTTGATAGGGGTGGGGGTCCCAGTTGCGTATTGTAGCCGTTATGTCTCCACTTGCCCCTGCCTCTTTCTGACAACGAAAATTTATTTTTTGCCATAGCTTGTATGCCAATGTGCAGTGAGACCAGAGGTGTTCAATTGTCTCCTCTTCTTTTTTGCAGATGAAGCATATGGAGGGACCAATGGAATTTCTCTTTCTTAAATTGTCCCAAGTGAGAATCCTTTTGTCGTAGAGGAGCCAAAGAAAGGTAGAGATTTTTTGCCAAAGGGAGGGGTCCCATATCTTACTCCATAGCATATCGGGCCTGATTTGGTCTTTGATAAGTAAATTATAAGCTTCTCTGGCGGAGTAGGTACCTCTTTCTTCATATCCCCATATGAGAATGTCTTTTTCCTCGGAGTACTGTATTTTCCTTTTTATTAGTTTTGTGTCTAGAGTTTGTTGTTCTTGCATAGTCCCTTGAGTGATGATCTGAGATGCTTTGAGCCATTCTCTATAGTCGTGCTGGGCGGTATTGCTGCAGAAGTTCCCAACCTTGTTTAGGGGATGTAGAGTCTGTTCCGGGGGAACAATATGTGGGAAAAGGTCCCTGAGTTTGGGAAACTGTTGCCAAGAGTCGCCCCAAAATCTGGCCTGGTCACCGCTTTTCACTTCCCAAAAACTGTGCTGCTGAATGAGGTTCCTGTGTAATTTTACTGAGTTTCGTATAATTGAACCATTACAAATCTCTGAAATTCTGATGAGTTCCTCCCTAGGACAATTTCCCACATACTTGGCTGTACATAAAATAGCCCAAGGAGTAGGGGGGCCCGAGAGCCATTTCCACCAGATCCGAGCTCCCATAACCGCATTGCTGTGAGTGGGATCTCTTAATCCAATGCCGCCTCCTTTTTTTGGAAGACAAGCAGTTTCCCATTTGACAAGAGCCCATTTGCGATGAAGTCCACTGCTACCCCAGAGAAAATCCCTATGGATAGATTTAAGTTCTTTGAGAACCCAATTCGGATCTGCCAGGATGGAAAAAAGGTAAAGGGGCATGGCTTGAAGGACAACTTTAATCAAGACAAGATGAATAGCCATATTAAGAGATCTATGAGTCCATGAGGAGAGCCGAGCTTCCAGCTTGTCTAGGAGGGATCTCCAAGAGGAGTGCTTCAAGCCGGAGGCTATGAGGGGGGCTCCTAGATAAGAGGAGGGGAGTTTGGCTGAGGAGAATCTTAGGATGCGTAAGATGGCTGGCTGAATAATAGAGGGAGTATGAAAAAAGAAAATTTGAGATTTGGATTGATTTATAGAAGTGCCGGAGGCTTCTGAAAAATCTGATAAAAGAGATTTGAGATGCCTGGCCTCCTGGACTGAGGGGTGACCGTAAAGCATGTTGTCATCCACAAATTGTTGATGGGTGAAAACAGGGGAGTTGTGAAAGGAGAGGCCTTTGAGACGGGCAGTTTGCTTAGAATGTTTAATACTTCACCCTAGACCTTCAGCCATTATGATAAAGAGGAAAGGGGAGAGGGGGTTGCCTTGCCTGATGCCACGGGTGGGATGAAAGGTCTCGGAGGGTATGCCATTAATTAGAACAGAGAAAAAAGAGGATGTTATGAGGCTCATGATCCATCAAACCCAAGAAACATTAAAACCAAAAGCCAGAAGAATCTTTTCAATGTATTGCCAACTGAGGTTGTCAAAAGATTTGGAGAGATCAAGTTTGAGAAGCATACCTGGCTTCTTGGAGATCTTCAAGGAGTGAATTATTTCATGCGTAAGGATGATCCCGTTCGTGATTTGCCTGCCTTCCACGTATCCAGATTGTTCTGGCGAGATGATCAGAGGAAGCAAAATCTTTAGTCTGGTGGCTATAATTTTTGAGACTATCTTGTAAATTATGTTGCAGAGAGCTATCAGTCTGAACTTATCCGGCTTACAAGGCTTCTCCATCTTAGGAATTAGGGCTGTGAAAGTAGCATTTATCCCTGGAAACATCCAACGAAGAGAGCGAGACTCTTCCGCAACCTGCCAAACCTCATTCTTGATTAGGTCCCAAAAGTTGTGGAAGAAGTTGGAGGTAAAACCATCTGGTCCTGGGGCTTTGCCAGCTTTTAGTTGTCTTACTGCTGTTTCCACTTGTTGAAGATCGATAGATTTGAGGAGCATATGATTATTCTCATCTGAAATGAGTTTGGGGATATTGCTTGTGATATTTTGAATGGCCTGGGAACGGTCACTGATTGGTTCTCTGTGCACTTGCTTAAAGTAGGTTAGGAGTTCGGTCTCTATATCTTCATGTTTTTCAACTCTGGTGCCCTGCTCATTTTGGATGTGGGTGATATTGTTGTGCATTTTGCGCTGTATTGTAGTGCTATGAAAGAATTTGGTATTTTTTTCACCATCTTTAAGCCACTTGATTCTTGATTTTTGCGTCCACAATGTTTCTTCCTACTTTTCCTTTTCCATAAGTTTCAGTTCAAGGGTTTTTTCCTGCTGTGCAAGGTCATCAGATCTACCAAGAGTGATGATCTTTTGTTGTAGTTGCTTCATGTCCTGTTCAATGTTTGCTTTCCCCTTGAAAAATACTGCCGAATGAAGTTCGATTCCAGTGCTTGATCTTGCCTTTAAGGTACTTGAGTTTTTGTTGAAATTGGAACATTTTGGAACCTGGAAGTGAATGAAATATTTTCCATTCTATGCTAATGAACTTATGAAAATCTGGATGAGTCAGCCAAAAGGCTTCAAAGCGAAAAGGTCTGCGAGTATTGTTCCCCGGTCGAGACCAATGAAGTGAAATGGGCCAATGATCGGAGCTAGTGAAGGGCAAGATGGAGGCTGCAAAATCACCCCAAGATGAATAGCATTATCTGAGAGAAGAGACCTGTCCAACCGAGATGCGATTTGGAGGCTTCCTGCTTGTCTGGTGTTCCATGTAAAAACTCCATTATTAAAAGGGAGATCGATGAGCCAGTTATTTTGAATAAAGTCCTTCAAGAGCGATCCTTCTTGAGAGCTTCTACCCCTCCCTCCTCTCCTTTCATCCAAACTTGTAATCATGTTAAAATCACCACCTACAATCCAAAGTGGCAGTGGTCTGTTTTGATTAAGAGCCGAGATGGAGTTTAGGATCTCTTCTTTTCATTGAGTTTCCTGTGGGAAATAAACATTGGTTAAGAGTCCATATTGGTTTGTTCCTAAAATGTGAAAAGTTGCTTGAAGGAAGTTCCTGTCAGCATGAAAGTTGGTGAGATCCATAACTCTGGAATCCCATAGAATGGCGAGACCTCCTGAAGCTCCATTTGCATCAACTGCTATATTGTGACTTCTAGGCCAGAATCTATTGGCTAGTCTATCAAGTACGTTGGAATCGCACTTTTTCTCTTGCAAGAATAGAACCTGAGGGTTTTCTTGCTTTAACATGTTTTTGAGGAGTCGGGTTTTCCTGGGGCCATTAAGCCCTCTAATATTCCAAGAGATTAGCTTCATTGAGAAAGACTGATTTCAAGACTAAAGTACTTAGTTAACTTGGCATACCTGCCAGAATCCACTAAGATTTGCCCCACCTTGATTGTTCTTTAAAGAATGGTTTTTCTTCCTCGCTTTTTAATATCTTTGGCAATGAGTCTTCTGTCCCAAGGGCTTCAAGTTTGAATACCTAGAGATTTTTTCCTCTGTGCCCTTGATAGGAGTTCTTCCAGGTTTTTGAACTGTCCGGCTGGAATATTGTCAAAATTATTGGTTGTGCATGCCTTTTCAAGGCCCAGAAGATCTAAATCCCCAATATTTATTGCGTCTGTTTCTTCATCCATAAATTGAGAATAATCTTGCTCTTCCATTGGTTCTTCTTCTGTACCGATAGCTATGTTTGGGATCTTCAGTTGCCTATCTTGGGTGCTCCATAATATATCTTTTTGTTTATCTGAGGTTGAAGCTTCCTTACCATGAGTATCTGTTGGTGACAAGGTGGATCCTCCTTTTTTTGGGTTGTCATCGTTCTTAGGTTCTGGCTCTGACAAATTCATTTGAGTTTCTGATTGATATGCTAGGGCCTCAAAGCTGTTGCTTGTGGATGTCTTTGGTTGACTGGTTTGCGTTGCTTTTGGTTTTGGGGCTTGCTTATTATGCGCTCTTCGGCGATTAGCCACTTTGATGAAGCCATTTCCTTCAGAGGCTTCCGGATCCGAAACAGGGGAGGGTTTCTGAGTTAAAGGGCAGTCTATGAATAAGTGCCCAAGAGCATGGCATCTTTGACATCGAAAAGGCACATGTTCATAGTCAATAATTTGTAACCAATCCTTGTCAAAGTAAGAGATATTTACCGCATCTGGAAGAGCTTGATTGAGATCCATATAAACACAAATTCTGGTGTAAGAGGTATATCTACCTGTCTTCGTTTCTTTTGCAGTTTTGACAAACTCACCCAGGGTATTTCCTATCGCTTTCAGGGATTCTTCCTCCCAAAACTCCGCAGGGAGTGAATATAAGCGGATCCACACTGGAGCCCAGTTGAGGTCCACCGTATCTAGGTTGAATCGTTCTACCCAACTTTTGAGAAACAATCCAACAGCATTGAAGAAGTAAGGGCCGCCATCCAGGACCCTATTTTTGTCCTCCAAACAATTGAAAATAGCTGTGAAAAAACCTTTCGGTCCCAGCCGCAAGGTGATGTGCCCCTTTGGGTGCCATTTCGTGTTTATCCAACTTCGCAGTGCTTTTTCGGTTGGCCACAACCCTATGAACTTCCCTATTAGAGCATGGTCTTTCATAAACTGTATTCTTGCTTCGATGCGATGTCCTGGCAGCTCAACTCTTGGTTGAATCGCAGCAACTGGTTTGCATGTAGCAGAATGAAATTCTCTCACCTTTTCTCCTTGTTTTGCTTGCTGGTTTTCCAGATCATTGCTATCCCCATTCTGGTTTGGGGCTTCATTCTCTGCCAGGTGCTCAGACATTTCATTGTCGTTTTGTGGGGGAGGTTCTTCACCTCCCCTCGATTGGGGTTCCATAAGGAGTGTATCCACGGTCCTTTAAGGAGAAGGATCTATTTCAGTCCTTGGGTTTTAAACACAACAGAATGACAGAGCTTGCCGTCACTGCAAATGCAGAGAAATAGAGCCTGCCCTCGCTATAGGTGCCAAAAACCTAACCTCAATAAGAAACCCACTTGTTCCTATTTGGTCCATAATTCAATATTAAATTGATGTACATGATATATTTAGTTCATTTTAAGTATTAAAGTGACTTCCATCATAGTAATATTGTACTTATTTCCTTAGTCTATGAAACTAGAATTCAAAATTGCTATTTTGTAAAAGTTTACTTATTGAATGTTCTTAATTGAATTTCTTAAGTTAAAAAATTGATTGAGACATTTCATAGCCAACTAAATTTAGGAATGTTCATAAAATTATACAAACTTGTCTAAAAACATATCATTAATTATTTTTTGGTATCTTAAATTCCAATACATATGACTTATATCATGTGTTATGACTAAGTTGTTGTAGATGAGCTCAAAATAAATAAAATTTAATAAAACAAGTTATTAGTTGAACAATACAAGTTGAAGATATTTTTTAAAATTGAATTTAAAATGTATTTCAAACATATTTGTGTATTTTAATTGAACCATGAACATATATTTTAGTTTATTTTAAGTATCAAAATAACCTTCATCATTGTCTAAGATTGTACTTATTTTCATAGTTTATTTCTTGAAAAGTCAAAGATGCTATCTTGTTACCTATGTATGATAATAAACTATACATATGAAAATATATACAAATTAAATTATACACATGAACATCCAAAAACTAAAATAACAAGAATCCATAAACTGAAATAACATTCATGTGTCCATAGATTGTCCATTTATGAAGATATACAAAGTATGTACATCACATGTGAATATGCCCTATGAATGGGGCCTAGAAATATACAAACTTTTTATAATCCACTCTAGAAGGTATCGCTTCTAGAACTCTTATGTGTGTTCTATTGCATAGAGTGACCATCCATAATCTGGTACTGAAATATAACACATTCAAATTCAAAGTAATTAAAACATTATTTTTACAAATATAAATAATCTGGAAATAAATGATTTTGAATTGTGCATTTAAATAGTGCCCTACCTATGACTCAATCGAGTGAAAATGGAAGTTAGGTGGGATGGGGCACTAATCAATATGGGCTTGGTTCTCCCCTGGTTGTGGCTCAATGTCTTCATACCCAACATCCCACTTATGTGTTCACATAACTGCAACATTGGCACCTCTTTTCATCCTGGGCTCTGTACACAATGACAAAGACAAATTATAATTAGTCTATGAATTAATTAACATGCATACATGTAACTTAAAAAAATAAAATGTTGAAATCTTAAGAATACAAAAATTCACCTCAATTATTAGTCCATGAATGTTATGAGGTGGAGGTGGAGGTGGAGGTGGAGGTGGAGGAGACTGAGCCATCAAACCATGCACTAGAGGAGGCTACTCTAGCTAGTCAACTACCTCCTTAGATGACTTCAAAAGTTGATTTTTGTATCTAGGTTGTGCATGCATGTTATCATGAAATTATTAATATAAATGCAATCCTAGACAAACTTATTAATATAAAAAATGTACAATTTGATGATTGGAGTCAAAATTTTCACATATATGTACCAGGTCTATGTCACGTGGAATGTACACCCTCCAAGTGTCACAAATGGTATCACGACATGTATGTGCATATGAAAAAGTTGGTCATGCCCTAGAATCTTGAGATATGAAGCATCACGTAATGAAACTAGTGGGCCACGAGGCAATGAAGGTGGTCTGCTCATCTCTCCACTCAATGTGACATTTGCAATAGCTAATGTCCTTCGCATGCTATCTGCAATGGTATGCCTAGTCTCAGTGCCAAGTTGTGATGACTGCTCTATCTCTATCAACAATACCATCCTCTAAGATGGTCATGGTAACAATATAGGAGGTGGTGCTACATGCACAGGGTCCCTACGAGCCCCTACATGTTCATAATTATGTCCCAAACTAGGTCCATAAAACTCAAACCCAGTGTTGGTGTAATTTGACCTCATATGTGGCACAAACTCTGCACATATATGATTAGCAAAGTAAATGGGGACTTGGTCATGGTAGCGGAACTATCCCCAGGGTCCAATGAATTGATCATAAACAAAAGGGGCCGCATTAATGTAGTTAAACTATTTAGCAGAATCTAACTAGGATGTCTAGCATGACATTCCCAAGGGATGTCAAACAACTCCCTAAAAATATCAATGTTCTTGGTGGCATATTTCATCACCTTCCAAGTATGTGGGCCTCTAACCTCTAGCCTCCTAATCCTATGTATGGAATATAGGAGATCACTTTGTGGGCCCACCCATTGGTATGTCTCAATCAACTTGTTGATGTTACCCAACATTAGAGACAAGCTACGCATAGTAGATGAACTCGCAGAGATTTTATCCAATGCTCAAGTGATCGATGTTTGTTGGCCCTAACATCCTCAATTGTGATACTAGATATAGCATTGTTACAGAGAGGGATCGACACTGCACTTTGATCCTTGCCTTCACCCTATTAAGGGTTTGCAAATAATAAACATAATTTAACACACACACACACACACACACACACACATATATATGTATATGTATATGTATATGTATACATACATACATACATACATACATACATACATACATACATATATATATATATATATATAATAAACTAGAAGCATAATATAATATACATTAAATTCAAACACATCAATTGAGAATGATTTAAAAAATAAAGACAATTTTGAGACATAAACACATAAAGTTTAAAGAAGATTTAAAATGCAAGATGGATACTTGCAATAGGTGAAGAAGGTCCATTGTCTGTAGCAAGATCATCAACAGAGACATAAACATTGCCTATGACACTCTAACTTGTCTCATAGCTTGGATCTATCAGTGGAACAAACACTCTAGTATGGCTATGTGGTCTAGCCCAACCATGTATAACATATCCCCCAAAACTCCAATAGGATATGGTTGGGGGGTGTATGAGAGATGGCTCTGCAAATTACATTTAATACATATAAACTAATCCAATAAAAATGTTGACAATGAAAGAATGAACTGACAAAAAAGACATTTATAAACTCAAGTAGAATAATCTAGGCTAAAGTCTTAAACTAAATATAGTCACTATTTTGATATATTATCAACCAAAGTATTGAGTTCCATGTAAACAAAATTGAAAAATGTGCTCTCGAAAATCTAAATTAAACTTTTTCCCATTTATAAATAATGCATTTTATTCATAGAGAATACATATGTAGATATATGAAAAAAATTGAAATAAACCTATTCGAAAAACTAATAAAACTTCATGCCAATGAAATACTCCATAAGACAAGTCCTTATAATGTTTTATTTCGACACATGACATGTACTAGGTGCAAGAACATGAAGACTATATTTATGGTGCGACACACTACATAATGAAACGGTATGGTACAAATTAGAAAAGAGTCGAAATGATTATATATTCACTTTAAACATATTTTTCATCATGGATTTAATGTATGTATCAATGATGACTTGTTGAAACTTAAACACACACACACATATATAATACAATTGTGCTATGTTGTATTATATAGTTAATTTTTTTATAGGAAGTGTAAGTTACAAAATCATTACTCAACTAATAAATTTAATAAGGGTGAATACTAAGACATATCTAGTTATCATGTATCATTATATTAAATGAATATGAGAATACGAGTAATGAAAATTTCAAGGAAAATTACAGTTTATAGATCAACTCGACTCTTAAAAAAGTTGTTGAGTATCACCCATTTTATGTTAAATTATGAAGAACACATTATGTTGAATAGTTATAAAACTATGTTAAATTTTATATATATGTGTGTGTGAGAGAGAAAAATGTTATAACTATAACTATGTTATATATCTAGTTATGTTGTGTGTGTGTCTATATATATATAGTTATAGTTATGTTATACTTTATTTCGTGTATATATATATATACTATTATCATGATTATATATATAGTGTATCTAGTTATAACTTTTCAATTAGAAAAAAATTGCCTTAGAATTTTATATTTTTTACTTAGAATTTTAATTAAGTACAATTAAATTTATAAAACAAATTACTATATTTATCATTAAAAACAATTTATTTAAATTTAAAATAAAAATGAAATAGAATTTCTTATTTGATTTAATAGAGGTTTACCATGAGCAACCATATTCATTATGTCAATTTAAAATTCCTAATTTATTTGTTTATTGGATTTCTATAGTTTAATTGTTTTTGGTTTTGAAATTTTGTTGGGCATATATGTTTGAAATTTAAAATTCATTTTTAATGAAAAAAACAATTGTCTTTTGAAAATTCACTTCACTAAAATCTTGAAATAAAAACTTTAAAACATAAAATAATTAAAAATAAAATTTATCATAGAAAATATTTATAGTAAACATGTTAATATTGTAGATAATGTATACAAAAAAATTATTAAAGCCTAATCTATAGTTTTTTCTTGGCGGTTTTCTAAGTTGTTTTAAAGTGCTTTTTTGGTGGTTTTCATGGTGACTTTCAGGTCTTTTATTTTTTCCAGTTTTTATATGCTAGTTTTTTTTCAAATTAATTAATTTTATTTTGTAGAAAAAATTTAAATAAAAGAGACAAAAATGATAGGAAACCTACCTCGACTTGAGCCTTTGGGTCGTTCACAGAGTTTATGGGTAGATAGATTGAGTTCCGAGTCCATCCGAGTGGAGCTTAGAAATATTTTATCAAATTCCTTTTCCTCTCGCGGTCTAAGCAAAATGACTTGTACGTGTCACGGAAAGGGTTTTTGAAGTAGAAATAACGCTCGGTCAAGATATATCTTTCGATCGACCCAATGTTTCGATTGAGCCATTAACTCGGGTTAGAAAATCACTCGATCAAGAGTTTGTTTAAATGCTTGATCAAGCTATTTTAAGTGCCTCAAAAGCTCAATTCAACACTTAAAAATTGCTCGATCAAGCACTTAAAATATCTTGATTGAGCATCCATTTTTCAGAAAAACACGCCCTCATTTCACCAAAAAGTGTAACCTAGCTCCATGATTTGACCTTGTTGGTAATAACTTAGTTGATACCATTAAAGGAAAAGGATTTTTGTTTCTAAAAGAAAAGGTCAAGGCTGAGAATTGTTAAGTTATGGTATGTTCTATGCTTATAATAGTTTACTTCTTTTTCTTATTATATTCCACCGATTAGCAAAATCACATATATATAAAGTAAAGTGCAGATAGAACATTAAACGATCGACAGAAAACAAGCCAAGACAAGAGACACAAGATGTGGCGGCTAGCCAGGGACAAACCCCACAATGTGTGGGAAACCCTTTGATCAAATCTTCTTTTATCTTCAATAATTCAGCAGAGAGAAATAGTACAATAAATCTTATTCATATCAGCAGTAGCAAACCCTAGATCAACAGCATCAGCATTAGCAGCTTCATTATCAAACTAGGGTAGACGATATCTCACAAACCGACCGTCGGATTAACTTCATTCCACCACCAAAAGTTTCGGCTTCCAGAGGAGGTTCAGATGAACCTACAACGTAGTTCAGATGAGGAGATCTTCTAGGCCATGCAGGTCAATCTTTACTTTTGTAGTTGCAGCTTCAGTTTTAGCAGTTTCCGGCTTCAAACTAGGGCAGTCGATATCTTGCAAACCGTTCATCGGATTGACTTCATTCCACCACCAGAAGTTGCGGCTTTCAGAGGAGGTTCAGATGAACCTACAACGCAGTTCCAAAGAGGAGATCTTCTAGGCCTTGCAAGTCAATCTTTACTTCTGCAGTTGCAGCTTCAGTTTCAGCAGTTTCCGGCTTCAAACTAGGGCAGTTGATATCTTGCAAACCGTTCATCGGATTGACTGCATTCCACCACCAGAAGTTGCAGCTTTCAGAGGAGGTTCAGATGAAACTACAACGCAATTCCAAAGAGGAGATCTTCTAGGCCTTGCAAGTCAATCTTTACTTCTGCAGTTGCAGCTTCAGTTTTAGCAGTTTCCGGCTTCAAACTAGGGAGAGAGAGAGACCCATTTCAGTGCAGTAGAGAAGAGACTCATATCTGCACAGTAGAGAGAGAGAGATGTGATGAGATGAGTGAGTCCAAATGAGGAAAATTCCTCTTATATTTATACACAACGTTGGTGGGTGAATAGATGCGACTGTTGGGCTTCTGAGCCTACATGAGTTGTAGGTCTGCTTGATAATAATTCCATAATCAAAATAAATTCATATCTCCATGAATACTTATCGGAATCGGATGATATTTATATCAATCCTACACCTCTCAACGAGAGGAATCTAATAAAAATATTATCAGCCATGAATAAGATGACCCACATGA
>APFE030261863.1:75507-120751 GCA_000404065.3 Pinus taeda
GTTATGAAACCAGCTCAAGAAAAAATAGAAAAGATAAATCAACGCCTTAGAATTCAGCCTCTTCGAGGGGGCAACCTCCTTTACATTACATAAATGAACAATTCTTGGATGATACAAATGAAAAGACCTCCTTTCTATATATAAGAGTCTATGGGGTCATTATATAATCAGAGCCTACATAACAATAATTAATGTAAGGGCACAATAATAATAATAGTGGGCTTCTATGGGGCACAATAGTAACAATATGGGCACTACATGGGTACATCAATATAATAAGAGGGTTGTACTAATAATAATAAGGGGTTACACTAGTAGTATAAGGGCCTAACAGATTCATTGCTCATTGTTAAATTGGATATCTCTTGTGGATGCTATTCTGATCACAATTGTGATAAGAGATTTAAATTTTCTCTCTTGTATCAATGGTGATTTATTGATTATAATCCTTGAGATTGTTAATTGTCTTAAGTAGCATTAATCTTGTCTTTGAGCAATTGTCTATCTATATTATTGCTGCATTTCTCTAATGTTGTTAAGCTTGAACACTTTCTCTTGTGGTTGAGATTTTATTCATTTATTGTTTAAGTACCTTATTATTCTTAATTGAAAATCATTGTCATTAAGTACTTAAAAAATTAAGTAATCTCATTTTAAAAGCATTCATCTCTTGCACTTGCATACTAGGGATAGCCTCTTGCATTAATAATTTACCTCCAAACATAAGCTTGGTTGATAGAGAATAGGACCACCTTTTTCAAATTAGCTTGAGGCGCTTGGCACCTCTTTAGTGGTTAACACAGTGACCTTGCAGTCGTCAGAGCCACAGTCTTTACATCGTCGGAGGCATGGGGTGGTTAGAACACAGGGGGAGGCATCATTAATCAAGCCTTTATTTGCTTCCCATTGGCTTCTATCCCACAACCTACTCTTGAGACTAGTTCCAAAATAGTTAAGAGGAGGGTCATACTTAGAATAGCCATCTAACTTAAAATCAATCAAGATTTGCATTACACCTAACTTGTAGGATTTTCACTTCATCTAGGATAGTCAAGCATCCAAGCAGCGATTGTTCATTCGATTACATGGCATCAAATTGATAATAAGAAAGAAGTTGACTCCATAAGGCACTAGTCTCACATTTAAAACTAATATAATCTTTAAGTCTTGCTAAATTTAACCAAGTAGCTAAGCCATTTAATCGTGTCTCTTGGACTTGTTGGTTGCCAATTTGTCCTTCGTCTTCACATTTCCGTAGGAACTACCCCCCATAGCCTACTCTTGGGAGACAGCTAGAGCAGAGAGGTCAAGGATCAGAGTGACAACCCCCGAACTAAGGCATTGACACAATGCTTGTACAATCTGAGCAACAACATGATCAAAAGTCCAAGACAAAAATAGAGGGAAAAAATTGAAAGTAAAGAGGCCATCACAAATTGAAGATATGCCTAGAGTACCACTCTTTTTGTACACAGCAAGTAACTTTTCTTTTATTTCCATTTTTCTCCATTCTCATCCTCCAAATATGTAAAGCATGCCTAGAACAAAGTGCCCTTACCCCAAAAAGTCACTTTATCATGCTTTTAAGGCCCCTCTTGAACCAAATGACCTTATTGCAAGAGGTATATTCGTGGCAAAATAAGATTGCCACAATGCTTCCTTGATGTGGAATGTTCATCATCAAGTCATCTCCTTTGACCAAAATATAGTGCTCCAAACCAAGGCATTCCTCTAACAGGTTTTCCTCTGTCGCATGTCATGCCCCAAGCCTCCTCCAATACTAGGGAATTTTCTCAATTTTATGCTTTTGACCTCCCATGTGCAAGGTGTTGTTCATCTAGGTTGAGTTTGATCCCTTGTTAAGTTATGGTATGTTCTATGCTTATAACAGTTTACTTCTTTTTCTTATTATATTCCACCGATTAGCAATCACATGTACATAAAGTAAAGTGCAGATAGAACATTAAACGATCGACAGAAAACAAGCCAAGACAAGAGACACAAGATGTGGCGGCTAGCCAGGGACAAACCCCACAATGTGTGGGGAAACCCTTTGATCTTTTATCTTCAATATTTCAGCAGAGAGAAATAGTACAATGAATCTGATTCATATCAGTAGTAGCAAACCCTAGATCAGCAGCATCAGCATTAGCGGCTTCATTATCAAACTAGGGCAGACGATATCTCACAAACCGACCGTCGGATTAACTTCATTCCACCACCAAAAGTTTCGGCTTCCAAAGGAGGTTCAGATGAACCTACAGCGCAGTTCAGATGAGGAGATCTTCTAGGCCACGCAAGTCAATCTTTGCTTCTGCAGTTGCAGCTTCAGTTTCAGCAGTTTGCGGCTTCAAACTAGGGCAGTCGATATCTTGCAAACCGTTCATCAGATTGACTTCATTCCACCACCAGAAGTTGCGGCTTTTAGAGGAGGTTCAGATGACCCTACAGCGTTGTTCCAAAGAGGAGATCTTCTAGGCCTCGCAAGTCAATCTTTACTTTTGCAGTTGCAGCTTCAGTTCAGCAGCTTCCGACTTCACATGTGTGAGAGAGAGAGACCCATTTCAGTGTTGTAGAGAAGAGACTCATATCTCCGTAGTAGAGAGAGAGATGTGATGAGATGAGCGAGTCCAAATGAGGAAAAGTCCTCTTACATTTATACACAAGTTGGTGGGTGAATAGATGCGATTGTTGGGCTTCTGAGCCTACATGAGTTGTAGGTCGGCTTGATAATAATTCCATAATCAAAATAAATTCATATCTCCATGAATACTTATCGGAATATGATCTTTATATCAATCCTACACCTCTCGACGAGAGGAATCTAATAAAAATATTATCAACCATGAATAAGATGACCCACATGAAGTGTTTCCCTGGTTGCCAATTTTAACACTCCCTCTCAACCATGGAGAACTTCATCTGCAATCTGTCTATCAGTCGTTACTATTCATCCATCAAATGCACTTCCTTGTATAGCCTGACCCTTGCCCTGCTCTGCTCAATTCTGCCTGATCTGCTTTGACTTGTTCTGCCCTATACTGATCTGTACTGTTTTGCTCTATTTTGCTATGCTCTTGCATTGTTCTGTTCTGCTCTGCTTTTGTCTAAATTATGAAGAAGAAGAAATGATCGAGGATGTATCATACTGAATCAAAGTCAGTCTCAGAGTATGTACCATTGGTCCCAGACCAGTCTCAACCAACCCAAAATCAGCGTCATAGTGAGTACAACTCCATTGGTGCTAAACCAGTATCATCCTCCACTGACTCAAAGTCAGTCTCAGAGTGCATACCACTGGTCCCAGACCAGTCTTAGCCGACCCGAAGTCAACTTCATAGTAAGTACCACTCCTACCACTGGTCCCAGACCAGTATCGCAGTCTCAGAGAGTGTACCACTAGTCCCAGACCAGTCTCAACCGACCCGAAGTCAGCGTCATAGTATGTACCACTCTCACTGGTCCCAGACCAGTACTGCACTGACACGAAGTCAGTCTCAAAGTATGTACCACTGGTCCCAGACCAGTCTTAACCGACCCGAAGTCAGCGTCATAGTATGGTACAACTCCTACCACTGGTCCCAGACCAGTATCATTGATCCCAGATCAATGGAGGTCATCCTAGCGTAGGGAGTATGATAGATACAATGATGTGTCCATCGGTACTACTATGGTCCCTAACTTCATTTCCTTACTCATTGATCAGATGAGAGGTACTTCCCATGAGTCCCAGACTGCATGGGTAGGATGCCTCGACAGGAGAACTAATCAATCCTGTCCTCACAAGAGAACATATCAATACTGCATCAATCAGAGTGCATACCGCTGGTCCCATACCAGTCTCAGCTGACTCGAAGTTAGCTTCATAGTAAGTACCACTCCTACCACTAGTCCCAGACCAGTATCATAGTTTCAGAGAGTGTACCACTGGTCCCAGACCAGTCTCAACCGACCTGAAGTCAGTGTCATAATATGTACCACTCTCACTGGTCCCAAACCTGTACTGCACTGACACGAAGTCAGTCTTGGAGTATGTACCACTGGTCCCAGACCAGTCTCAATCGACTCGAAGTCAGCATCATAGTATGATACAACTCCTACTACAATCGCCATGGAGAACACATCAATCCAGGCTGCCATGGAGAACACATCAATCAAAGCCTCACAGGAGAACATATCAATCTTGTTACAATGGAGAGCGAATCATCCTGTTCCACAAGAGAGCGAATCATCTTGTTCCATAAGAGAGCAAATCATCTTGTTCCAGTGCGCACCAACCAGGGGAGGATGAGTCACCCTGTGGTCATATGTTTCTCCAGTAGGAACCGCAAGCCCTCGGAGCTCCCAGAGCTCAATGTATGCAACATGCTGGACCCTTGTACAAGGGTTTCTTGCCGACTCCAAGTCGTTTGGGAAAATCATAGATTGGATCTTTCCTCGGGGCTTTGACAAGGTGTATCAACCTGTACATCATCTTAATGTGATGGAGCCTCCTTTCTCATCGACTTACCATATCCCAGATGATGTCTATATGCTGGAGCAATCAACGAATATGGGATTCCTCAATAATCGAATCCCACCTTTGGTTGTTACAGAGAATCACAGTGGTATCCAATGTAAATTCAAATAGCTCACCGAAGAGCTTTCGCAACCAGACTGCCTCACACAAGGTCATGCTAGTAGCAATATATTCTTCTTCGGCGGTGCTCAAAGCCACCGACTTCTGCTTCCTGCTCATCTATGATATCGAAGCAAATCCCAAGGTGAAACAACACCCGGAAGTGCTCTTACGGTCCGCCACACTGCCTGCCCAATCACCATCAGTATATCCAAGCAGTCTTACATCTCCGACATTGTATCTTAACACATTGTACCATGAAGATATCTCAGAAGATTCTTGGAATCAATCCAGTGAGGCTCAACCAAATATGAGCTCACAATGCTAACTGCAAAACATATGTTCGGATGGAGGTTCACTAAGAACATCAATGCGAATGAGTTTATGAAACTCAGAGGCATTTACCAAATCTGGTTTGACATCACTACCATATAACTTCTAAAAGTTAAGATCCTCGAGGTAGTCATAGGCTTGTAGTCCACCATATCCAATATTTTCAGAATCTTCACCACATATTTTCCTTGAGACAAGAAAATTTCCCTTGGCTTTTGCCACACTTCAAGTCCTAGGAAATAGTGCATCAGTCCTAGGTCCTCTATTTCAAATTCAGAAGCCAACTCCCTCTTACATTTATGAATGAGAGGGTGTGCATCTGTTAGAAAGAGGTCATCCACATATAACACCAGTATGATATGTTTATCATCTTCAACCTTAAAGTAAAGGTTAGGATCGACTTCACTCGTAGTGAATCCCAACTTCATCAAGTAGTTGTCGATCCTCTCATACCATGCTCGGGGTGCTTGCTTCAGCCCATAAAGAGCCTTCTTCAACCTGCATACATGAGATTTTTGATCATAAATCTCAAATCCTTCGGGTTGCTCCACATAGACCTCTTCTTTGATCGAACCGTGCAAGAACGCGGTCTTGACATCCATCTGATGCAGGTTCCATCTTTGTGAAGCCACAAGGGCTATGATCAAGTGGATGGTCGTATATCTGGCTTTGACACATCCCAAACATACACCTTCTTCCTCTACTTAGAATTCGGGCATCCCCGTCACCATTTGTCTTACATCGAGTATAGCTTTATAATGAAGGGGGGTAAACCTCTAATGCCAAAGTTCGGACTGAAGAGATGTGTCATAAGATATGACACCTAGCAGACTTCCATTGACCTGATATAATGAATCAACACTAAACCCAAGAGTAAAGGCATCTTTAACATTATTTTTCCATATACATGCCTTGCCATTGCTGAAGGTTACCTTGTAGCCTTTGTCTTCCATTGTCGAGATGGACACTAGGTTCTTTTTGAGGTCAGGTACATTCAGACTTTCTAGCCTTCTTGAATGGTTGTCCTCTTCCTCGATCCCCAGCTCTCCTTGATCTTCAAGGGTTAGATTGATAGACATCTTCCATTTCTGATAATCAGCTTCTCACAGAGCTTGTCTTCAATAGGAAAGAGTGTTGAGGACCCCATAGTTCTTTTAGGATAGCCTTACCAATATTCTCTTTGATGATTGCTCGTGCTCTTGCTCGGGCTTTGTCTTCACCTGAGCTCTGATACCATGTTAAGTTATGGTATGTTCTATGCTTATAACAGTTTACTTCTTTTTCTTATTATATTCCACCAATTAGCAATCACATGTACATAAAGTAAAGTGCAGATAGAACATTAAACGATCGACAGAAAACAAGCCAAGAAAAGAGACACAAGATGTGGCAGCTAGCCAGGGACAAACCACACAATGTGTGGGGAAACCCTTTGATCAAATCTTATTTTATCTTCAATAATTCAGCAGAGAGAAATAGTACAATAAATCTGATTCGTATCAGCAGTAGCAAACCCTAGATCAACAGCTTCAGTTTCAGCAGTTTCTGGCTTCAAACTAGGGTAGTCGATATCTTGCAAACCGTTCATCGGATTGACTTCATTCCACCACCAGAAGTTGTGGCTTTCAGAGGAGGTTCTGATGAACCTACAACATACTTCTAAAGAGGAGATCTTCTAGGCCTCGCAAGTCAATATTTACTTCTGCAGTTGCAGCTTCAGTTTCAGCAATTTCCGGCTTCAAACTAAGGCAGTCGATATCTTGCAAACCGTTCATCGGATTGACTTCATTCCACCACCAGAAGTTGTGGCTTTCAGAGGAGGTTTAGATAAACCTATAGTGCAGTTCCAAAGAGGAGATATTCTAGGCCTTGCAAGTCAATCTTTACTTCTGCAGTTGCAGCTTCAATTTTAGCAGTTTCCGGCTTCAAACTAGGGAGAGAGAGAGAGCCATTTCAGTGCAGTATAGAAAAGACTCATATTTGCGCAGTAGAGAGAGAGAGATGTGATGAGATGAGTGAGTCCAAATGAGGAAAATTCCTCTTATATTTATACGCAACATTGGTGGGTGAATAGATGCGACTGTTGGGCTTCTGAGCCTACATGAGTTGTAGGCCGGCTTGATAATAATTCCATAATCAAAATAAATTCATATCTCCATGAATACTTATAGGAATCAGATGATCTTTATATCAATCCTACACCTCTCGACGAGAGGAATCTAATAAAAATATTATCAGCCATGGATAAGATGACCCACATGAAGTTTTGCCCTGATTTCCAATTTTAACAAGAATGTATTATTTGTTGATGGGCTAAAACATAACTTGTTAAGTGTTAGTGAAATGTGTGATCAAGGGCACGTAGTTATTTTCAGATCAAAGAATTGCATGGTAGCAAATTTGAATATAGGTAAGATCATAATCAAGGGAACCATAACTCCAAGCAATGTATATATCCTAGGGGGATAAAGAGCATTGTTTCTTGAGAAAATATGAAGAAACATGGCTTGGGCACAGAAGGTTAGACCACTTAAGCTTTTCCCAATTATACAAATCAAGCAGGATGGGAGTAGTTCATGACTTGCCCAACATTTCTCCACCTGAAAATAGCATTTGCAAATAATGTCAATTTGGTAAGCAATTGAGAGTTCAATTTAAAGCTAAAGAAGCTACTAATAATTAAAACCCTTGGAACTTTTCACACTAACTTATTTGGATCTATGAGAAAGAAGTCTCCTCGTGGTGAACAATACTTCATTTTATTGATTAATGAATTTACAAGCATGTGTTGGGTTGGTTTACTAAAGTATAAAGATGAGGCATTTGAAAATTTTGAAATATTCAAGGATTTGGTAGAAAATGAATTGGATCTAAAAATAAAATGTCTTAGATATGATAGAGGAGGAGAGTTTATATCATATGAATTTTTCAATTTTTGTGAAAAACATTGCATCAAAAGACAATTTTACATAGCTAAAACTCCTCAACAAAATGGAGTGCCAGAAAGAATGAACAAAATAGTTGAACAAATGGCACATTCCATGCTTGATGAGTTAGGAACACTTCACACCTTCTAGGGAGAAGGAATACATACAACCATGCATATACTTAACAAGGCTCATGCTCGAGTAAAAAATCATAAAACTCCATATGAACTCTAGTATGGTAAACTTGCATCTTACAAACACTTTAGAATCTTTGGAAGCAAATGTTTCATAAAGAAAAATGATGATAAGCTTGGAAAATTTGAATCTAGAGTTGATGAAGGAATACTACTTGGATACTCTTGCAGAAGCAAAGGACATAAATGTTATAATAAAAGGCTTCAAAATACTGTTCAAAGTATAGATGTTATGATTGATGAAGCATACATAGGTACCAAAAACGAAGCATAAGAAGATGAGGAACCTCTCCCTACTAAAATCCAAGAAGTTGTAGGAGAAGAAGGAATAGAAGCATTAGAAGAAGGATATGAAAACACAAGTACGACATAAAAGACTCCCTCAAGTTATGTTCATAATAATCATCTTAAATCTCAAATTCTAGGTGATAAGGAAGTAGGAATATAAATTAGAAGAAATTTTGTTGGATCATCTAGTCACTTAGCCTTGCTATCCACAATTGAACCTTAGAATGTGAATTAAGTAAGCAAGGGTGAATGTTGGGTTAAGGTGATGCATGAAGAACTTAATCAAATAGAAAAGAACCAGACATGGGAACTTATATTAAGGCCTCATAAAAAAATGTAATTGGAACAAAGTGGGTGTTTAAAAACAAATTAAATGAAAATTAAGAAGTAATTCGAAACACAACAAAAATGGTATGAAAAATATATTGTCAACATAAAGATATAGACTTTGAAGAGACTTCTGCACATGTAGCTAGACTTGAAGCCATAAGAATATTCCTTGCATCTTCCAGCTTTCATAAATTTAAGGTATATCAAAGGGATGCTAAATTTTGATTTTTAAATGGGGATCTAGAAGAAGAAGTTTATATTAAACAACGTGAAGGATTCATACTTGGCAATGATAAAATTATTGTTTGCAAACTTAAGAAGACATTGTATGGATTAAAACAAGCTCCTCGTGCATGGTATTATCATCTTGAAAGGTATCTTCAAGAACAAGGGTTTAAGAAAGGATCTACAAATAGCAACTTGTATACTAAATTTGGAAAACAAAAGCTTTTAAGAGTAGTATATGCAGATGCCATCACATTCGGAAGCAATTTTGAATCTATGAATCAAGGATTTGCTTCAGCCATGCAACATGAATTTCAAATGTTTGTACTTAGTGAGCTAAAGTTATTTCTTGGTCTTCAAATTCATCAAACTAAAAATGGTATCTTTCTCTCTCAAACGAAGTATCTCGAGCCAATTATGAAGAAATATGGAATGGAATATTGCAAACATGTATGCACACCAATGGAAACGAGGTGTAATCTAAGCGGGAAAGATGATTTTCCTACAGTTAATCAATCTAAATAGGGATCTATGATTGGCAACTTGATCTATATTAGATGTGCAAGACCAAACATTATGCATGCAGTTGGCATAGTTGGATGATTTCAAGCAAATCTTAAGGAAATTCATCTCTAAGTAGTCAAGAGAATATCCAAGTATCTACAAGGCAATGAAGATTTTGGTCTATGGTATCCCAAAAATCAAGACTTTTCACTTCATGTTTACATAGATGAAGACTGGGTAGGTAATATTGATGACCAAAAAATTACTAGTGGAGGAGAATTCTATTTGGGTCCTCGTTTAGTTTCTTGGTTTAGTAAGAAACAAAGTTCTATCTCTTTATCAACTGTTGAAGTAGAATATGTTATTGCTTCCTCTTGTTGTACTAAACTTATACGGATGATCCAACCATTGCAATACATTAGATTCACTCGCCCTCAACCTATACCTATTCTCTGTGACAACATATTGCCATAAGTATCTATAAAAATACAGACACGCACTCCAAAACTTAGCAAATCCCAATCAAAGACTATTTTCTTAGAGAGAAAGTTCTTGAACAAAAAGTCAAGTTGGAATATGTTCCTTGAAAGGAACAAGTTACAAATTTGTTTACCAGTCCTCTTCCACATGATTCCTTTGAATATGTCAAACAAAAATGGGCATGATTCCTACCTCTTCACTCTGATAAGTGTTCTAAAAGGCATGGCGTTTTCAAGGGGAATTGTAGCTATAATCACCAACAATTTACTTTATGTATGTGGATCTTTCGAAAGACAGTTGCATGTATATGTGATTTGTGATCTAGATAGTCATGTATGCCTCTCATTAATGAAAAAGAAGTGGCACAAATTTAGGGGGAGCTTCTCATATGCTTCCATGAATTATTATTAGCTTTCATGTTCTGATATTCACTTGTTGGAGACTGTTAATACTACGCATGTACTACTAAAGTTATATCTTGATGTTGATGAAATAGTTCTTTGGTGCATATGTTGATTGATGAGATGGATGTGATAAAATTTGATGGTTGAAAGTTGGCACAGGTTTAGGGGGAGCATCTTCCATGGTTCTAATAGTTCATTGTTGGCATTATGATTTCTTGAGTATTGATTGTTGTGCGATGGGTTTATGATGAGTACATATCATTTTCACTCTATGGTTGTTATTACTAAAAATAATTATTTTGTTGTCATTATGTCAGAATGCTACTTGATCCCCGTACTGCAGTTACATCATTGATTGTCGATACTTCTTAATACACTTGATGAGGAAAGAATGATGCCTACACTATCTTGTCTTACATGTAAGGATGTTCATGTTGTTATCTACATTGATGTTATCATATGACTATGTTGCACATTCCTATATTGTGCATGATCGATGACTATCATTGTCTTGCTACTTCACTGTTGAGGTCCCAATTTTTGGATCTAAGTATCATATATGCATCTTGATGTAAAGGTCATGAAAATACCCATGTTTTTAGTCATTATAAAATTCATTCATGAATGGGCTATTGGCATCAAGTCATGTCATGTATGTAATCCCATTATGTTCGGACGTTGATGTAACATTTGGTTCCAATATGTTGGGTGTCTAATGTAATTGTGATTCATTGGTGATAGGAAAAGTCATATTTTGTTGAGTCATAGAGTCTTGTACTCTTTTGAATATATTCATCAAGTTCAACATATGCTTAGGGGGAGCATGGTCAATATAAATATTTCATGATTCATGTTCAACAGATCAGACCTTCAACAATTTGCAAGGGAAGTACTTCATTTAGCCTGATTTTTCCATTTTCCCTTGATGTCAAATGGGGAGAGAAGACTTGATGTTTGGAGAGAATTTTTGTGGTGTTTGCGGGTGGTGTCCAAACACCAAAGTGGTTGTCATCAAGTCCAAAGGGGGGAGATTTTTTCATTATGGCTAATGTGTTGTCCTTGATAAAACCTACTTAATAAATATGTCAACATTGTGATAATATGATGATTATGGAACTTATGCAGATTGGTATAGATGCTATAGAGGACATGGACAAAGAAATGGAAATTCTATTATAGATGGATGACAAAAGTGAAGTTTGAGAAAGTATATGTGGTTCCTATGAAGAAGGGTCATGTACATACATGGGTTTTGTGAGTAAAAGTCGGGTACATAATCTAAACCATGGAAATATGGATATAAGGGGTCATTACCATGGTATTGACCCATAGTAATTGGAGTGACAACTTTCATTTGATCCCATGAAAAATACTAACAACATTACCAAAGGATTTACCTAAGGTATTGGCTAAGGAAAAAGCTATTTAAGGAAATCTAGGTCAAGGTGTTAGGTGTGCAAGTGAATGAGTTATCATATGTGATTTGATCTGAAATAGGTGTGAACCAGGGAGCATGGAGAAGACTCAAATATGATAGATATGAAATTATAACAAACCTTAATTAATACACTTGCTTGATTTGATTATACATGTAGCTATTAATAGTAGATATGTGGCTATAATGATGTTGTAATTTGGATATGTGACAATAAGGTTTGTAGAATGGGAATTATGTTTGTAGTGGAAATTTTCAAATATGTATCTAATTTTGTTTCTAAATAGTAGCATACATACACATAGCTATATCAAAGTAGTTGCACATATATTCTGTGATGTGTTTTTTAGTATGTTGAGATATGTATGCAGGTGTATCATAGTATAAGCATGTATGTATGTTTTTATGCTAAATAATTTTCATGTATATATTATGAGTTAGATCTTGTCAGGGTTTGTGGTACTGCTTGATGATGACAGTTTATGGTGTCTATTTTATTTGTTGTTGTATGTCAATGATGTATATGATATATGTTTGAGAGTGCTGGTTGGGTTCGAATATTGGTTGGTAATGATTTCATAGTGTAGCAACCTTTGATTGACTTAGTGATCTATGATTGGTTCAGTGCTTGATTTAGTAAGTGGATCAATGTTACAATGAGCTAAATGATTAAGTGTTCAGTAATATGATATCTATACCTATTTTTATGTAGAGGAAGCACATATATATGAAGGTTCTATTAATATGAGTTGTGTATATATTCTGAAGTTCATTTGTTCTAGTTGGGTTCTAGATTTAGTGGCTTGATACTTTAGAGATTCAGTAGTTCAAATTTGTGTTTCAATATTCAAGTTTGGAAATTGGTTTGGGCGTATTGCGAGTCAATTATGAAAATTTGATGAAAGGTGGACTATAGGCTTTGATGATTGGTTGACAGGTGGATCAAGTGTGAACTTTTTTGAAATGAGGTCCACAAGGTGTTGAGGGTTTCAACCTTCATAGTGGGAGTAGGAGCTCCCTTCTAGTAGGAGTCAAACAATATTATGGGGTTGTAGCTCCCTTCTAGTGTGTGCTGGAGAACGAGTGGAGGTTGTAGCCTCATGGAGGTGGATGCTTGCTTACTGGTAAGAGTCTGCACCAATACAAAATGTAATGAATATTTTCTTATATAATAATAAATAAGACAGAGACATCGACAACAATGGTTTTCTCCCACATTGGGTTTCCACCTAAAAACTTGGTTTTCTATGTGTGTTTCTTATGTGTTGTAATTTATCTTTATTTACTACATTCTGAATGGTGAATGAATTAATAATGCATTGGTTAACTCACTAAAGGAAGATATGTTAAATTAAGTTAACTGCATATACATTGCCTACATTCATAAGAGTCGAATACATACACTCATTTGATGAATAACAATAGCATACATAATTCTAAATATAAAATGAAAAGTGAAAAATATTGAAGCTCTTGTGACAATATGAGAGGCCATGGAATAAGGGGAAATATGTGTTGTAGAGAGAACAAAAACAAGAGGATTAGATTCTAAATTCACTTTGATGTAGATTTTGAAGAGTTTAACCAACTCACTTAGATTGGCCATCTCTATCTGGGGGACCTCCACCTCATCCATCTAATCCGTGGAGCTCATAAAATATACCATGGCCTCATCCCAACTTAGTAAAAATTCTACAATCACCACTCCAACAACAACCCCTTCAGTTTGATACATGGGATCCTAATACCATTAGACTACCATATGGAAATGTGTATTGGCCTTCTCTTTCACATCACTCAATGCCTCCACTCATCATTACTTAGTGTACGCCTTTATTTTTCTCACAAGTCATGTCTTAGTGCCATAACCAACTTGTTCATTCATCAACTCGCATAGTAGTAAGCAAATTTCATCAACCTACAACACCTACGCACTCCTCTTCAGAGGTCGCCTCTTAATATATTCATACGAGTGCATCAGGGACATGTTGGAGTAGGGAGGTTTGCTTTGAAGACATGCACTTGGAGGTACGAGGAGGGAAAGAAGAGAAGACTAAAGGAAAGAAGAAAGAAACTAGCCATAGTAGATGTCAAAAATTAACATGATGCTATAGTTTTATATTTATGTTTATCTACAACATGCATTTTTAGCATACTTTTATTTTGAGACACTTTATTTTAGACATAATAAATGCATTCTAATGATATAATTTTTGCGAGGCAAAAGGTGTTTTTGCTTGATTATATGTGATGAATGACTTGATATTTTATTATATTTATGCTTGCATTTTGTGATGTTATGGTTATACATGTTATCTTAATGGAGTCACATTGGTGATTTTTTATTTATGAGATATGAGGGGGACCCCACTAATTATATATATACATATATATAACTCCTTCAAATTCATCTTCTGAATAAAAAAACACATTTTAAGTAAATTAATCTAATGATTTAACTAATTGCCAAGACAATTGTATTCTCAGATTATCAAATTATCCAAAGAGAGTACAGATTTACAAGACAATGAAGGGAGGGAGAATAAAAATAATGAGAGGTATGCACTAGTTGAAAAATGTTGTCATTTTCCATCTCATTCATATTTCTCTTAAGTATGTTTGAGTACAAAGGGCTAACATGTTTGGTGAAAGTAGAATTTTTCAAGGAGTGGTAAGGAGAAGAGCAAGCCCATCTTTTCTCTAACAAGATTTTTTCAAGTTATCAATTGCTTTCTTACATCATTTTATGTTAATAGAAGGTTTGATGTTTTATGTCAATGCTAATTAGCTAATTTTTTGCATAATTTTTCACTCATTATATCATATGAAAGAGGTTCCAAAAAGCATGCACATGTTGTTTACATATTAGTCATTTTACAGAGACATTTTTGAACTGAATTATGATCAAAATTCTGGTACGAATGAACCAAATAACAAGTTGTATTATATATTCAATATAAAATCAGCTTTAGACAACCATTCTTTTCACATATTTCTTTACAAAAATACATTTTTATTCCATCCCCTCCCATGTCATTTGTGCCATCTTGCACCATTGATTTTGATGTTAAATGATTGAAATATTGTCTACCATAATATTTTCATCCTATGTAACCATTCATAACACTCACTACAATTGATTTTCATATGTATTTGTTGTTTCATGTGCTTTCATGGGATGATTTATTATTTTAGTGCTTGGAATCATGCATATATGTATGATTTATTATTCTAGTGCTTCCAATCATCCATATATGTATGATTTATTATTTTAGTGCTTGGAATCATGCATATATGTATGATTAATTTATTTTCACCATGCATAACTTAGCACTAACTTGTTTTCATGTTAAGTTATGAACTGATTTAGAAAACATACAATTCACATGGATGCTAAAACCATGAGTAGATCATTAAGATGGCTTCCTCGTTTACATTTTCTGTATTTTCATGGATCACGAAATGTATCCATTTGAGGCTCATTACATTTGTATTCAAGCACATTAATCCATGCAACATCTTAGGTGAAGCCTTTAGAATAGCTATTTGTCATCACCTCAACCAGAAGAATCCATTCACAAATACAATAAATTTCCATACCTCCATTTGGGCCTTTCTAAGTCTCTCTTCCATGGAATAAAAGGGCACCAACGTCTTGGTCAGAGATTTCTTGAAAATGTCCACTGCAAACATATCGGGGTTGCCAATGGGATTGTAAAAATACGCTGTTAAGAGAATGTGTTTTAAATCAAGTCCTCATGCATCATACAACTAATTTGAATCCTTTCAGTCTTTTAAACAAATAATTTGAATCCTTTCAATCTTTTCATTCTTCAGAGTAATTTATTATGATATGAATTAGATCTTAGTGCATTACATAAACACGTTCCAATCCTTTCAAAAAATTTAATCAAATCCTCATACATCATACAAAGAATTTGAATTTTTTCGTCTTTACTAATTTATTGTTACTGATAATTTGAATTTCAGTAGGTCTGTTGAAGTTGAAGTACATTTCATTTTAGGATTCCCTTGAGTGGGATGATAACGTGGAGGCTGAGGCTGAGTTGACATCTAAACTGAAGGGGAGGACACTGCAGGTTCTTCCTTAGAACTAAATAACAACTGAATAACAGAGAAACTGTTTCTCTCGCTTCAGTATTGGTTGATTCATTCTAGACCAAAAGAATAGGAGGAGCTCAGATAAGGTCATCAAGAGTTTTAGGTAATCATGGGTAAACCATTCATAACACACACTCCAGTTGACTTTCATATGTATTTACTGTTTACTGTGCTTTCATGGGTTGATTTATTATTTCAATGCTTGGAATCATCCATATATGTATGATTAGTTTACTTTCACTCTGCATAATATGGTGGCATGTCCACTACCTACCGAGGTTCAGTTCTCCCAATAGGCATGAAGAAGCAGCTCGGACCGGGTACAAGTTCAATGTTTATCGTTGATGTTGAAGAGTGTCCCCATATTGCGGAAACTTACCCAAATAGAAGTGCTTGCCTACATATTTTCAATCATTGAAGATTGTTTTGGAAGTGCAAGTGAGATTCCTGTGCTACCTTATCTCTTTGGACTAGGTGTACTATTTCTCTTGAGTTCAAAGGAAGCACTACCAAAAAAAATGCAATCAAAGTGAAGGTGAATAAGTAAAGTTGAACAAAGAGTGTGATAACAAAACTAAAAGAAAGTAAAGGTGAATAAGTAAAGTTGAATAAGAAGTGTGACAACAAAAAGAAGTATTTGAATTTTCGCTACATGCATCTCTTGAATGATCCTTTTAAGTTCAATTCCAAATCCAAGATGAGTGTGAATGAAGGTGGAAGTGTAGATGAGGGAAAGGCATGCCCTAAATATTCTTTTGTTTTGTGCTACACAACCTGTACATCTTCTACTCTCCATAATGAGGGTATTGGATGGGCTTGGGATTGATGTTCAACAAGCAGTAATCAACTGCTTCAATGCATTTGCACTAGATGTATTTTGGGTAGAGGTAAGAAAATGCTTGAATCGAATATAGTGAAGGTCAAACTTAATAATTGTGAGGTTTATGTGGGTTGGGGTAAATTTTCCATTTTCTATTGTCCTGTAGCAAGCTAAAGAAGGAGAAATTGCACCTAAGGAGATCAAAATTGTGCAAGCTGTCATACTGCAATATAGCCTATAGAATGTTCATGGATGAAAAATATGTATATTATGACATGACTTCTCACATTTCTACTAAGCTGACCTGCTTGGAAAATATCAAATTAAGCTAATGGTGATGGATGAATTTATAGACTTCAAAACCCAAACTCTAGATTTACTTCCATGAAAGAAAATCAAGAAGACTTGTCTCAAAAAATACCAAAGGATTGTGCAAGTTGAGGGGAAGAATTACCTCTTACTAAATAAAACATTAAAACTTGGAAGCTTGTGATGGAAAACACTTGGAATGAAAAATCTAAACAAGGCATCATGGAGAGATAAACAAGTTCAAAGGGTGAGAAAACATTGTAAGATCGTGCTCCACAGGCTCATAGAAGCCAAAGTTCTTCGAGTGAAGTGCCACTATGGACTTGGAAGCAATGATTCCATCTTATTGTCATAGGATTCTCTTGCACTAGGGTACCTATTATGAGCTACTCATAATGACTAGGTCTAATTGGATACTAAGGAAGTGGATTTGCACCTGGCCTTAGTGGAAGATGGCCTTATCTTTGGTATAAGAGGTAGTCTAACATGTAGTTCTAGACGATGCTATGAATTTTGTGTCTATTAGTCATTTCATCATGTTGCCTTAGTTGTTTTTGTTTCCTCTTTGTTTGAAAGTTATGTGATGGTTCATACCTTGCCAAGTTGCAACGTCATAAACAAGGCATCAACTAATCAATATTTGCTTTCTATATTATGGAACTAAATATTTAGCCCTCAAAAACCACAATTAAACCTGAATGGAAATTTAATTCTAACAAAATAATAGTTAATGCATATATACTTAAATAAAACCAACTTGCTTGTTACACAAGTACAAGATCTCATAAAATTTTGTACATAATTGTTTCAATAACAAAGTTTTTGTGTACGACATTCCTTACATTCCTTACAACAATTGTTACAATTCTATTCTAATATCAATTTAGTATTGTCTATGCCCTGTAGATTTCTATATCTCAAAATGTCACATCATAGGTGTTACTCTCCATCATTGTATTAGCCTTAATACAGATTTTATAAAATAAGAAAATATTCCAGTATTCATTAAAGCATTTGAACTATGCATCAAAGAAAAACTTACTTGGATCTTTGTTGATTCCTATCTTTGAAAGAAAATCTGCTACCTGGTTCTTCTGCTTTATATATGTACTAGAAGGAGATGTGTTGAAAAGTACTTTTACATTAATGTCAGTTTTAATAATAATCTAAAAGTTCAACCACTCATAACAATATACTACAACAACTGAACTATATGGAAATTATCCGGAAGTTATAAAATAGAGAAAGAAACCATAAAAGGAAGAATATATTAATGTACACTTTACTCCTAATTTATGAATTGCCATCAGAGGAATGATAAGACTAGATAAAAACAAAATACATCTAGTCAGTTCAACAACAACTTTGATATTGCAAGCAGATGAATGAACACAAATAACATCCTTCAAATACATTCAACATCTTTGTATTTCAAATAAAAAATAAACCCTACTCAAAATAATTAATGTAACATCTAACATCTAAAAAGCTAAACCCTACTCTAACATCTTTGTATTTCAATCTGATAATATTACTGAAACAATAATTAGGCACGTTGCTGCCTGTAAACCAAAAGTAGGCCCTTAGTTGCCAATGATAATAAACGTAAAACGAAACCAAAGTAGGCAATTAGTTGCCTATAAACCAAAATCCATTCTTTTGTTCATAACAAAAAACAAGCAAGAAAATGATGAAGACTACAACCAATAATTACTAATTGGTCCTAGCTGCCTTCGCGCACCCTACTCGTGTATTTTTAACTTCTGACAGATCGTTTTCAAACGCCTCAATTAACTTTTCAAAATGGGCGGCAGTTGACTTTGTTAGCTCTTCAAGTCTTATAAAGACGTTCTTCAAATCCTTCAAAGCCTTTTTCCCAATCTCAGTATCAGCTTCAGCTTGAAGGGCACTGTCTATATGCTGTTGCAGTTCATCTTCAGCGCATTGATGAAGTCGTTCTAAACCATTTTCAGCTTCATGTTGCAGGAATTCAAATAATTCTTGTTTTAGTTTAGCAAGATCAGCATTACGATTGCCAGACGGAGTCAAATAATAACCATACGCATATGTCCATTTCAGCATGCGCCTGCATTCTGCTATCTGTAACCACGCCATTTCCACACATTTGAACCCTGTAAGCAGACTTATTGCCGTCAACATACAGTCATTCAGCCTTTTAAGTTGTACCTTTTGCGCACTCTGCCAATCAGATAAGGCCTTTCGCTCAGACTTTTCATTTTCCTTCCATCTTTCCAGATAAAATACCAATCTATTTGAAGATGCTTTCGCAACCTTTTCCTTAACATGGTCGTAGGTGGCCGAATTGGGTTGATTTCCATCATCTTTTCCTGATGTTGCAGCTTCAGGCCTATATTTGTTGCAAGTATGGCCGTCATAACCATCGTTATCCCAACTATCGTTATCCCAACTATCAAGGCATAACCAACAGAATTCAAACTCACACGGAGGTATACATTTCATTTTCATACACCCATGGTTTTTCTCGATTGGTCGTTTACACTTTGGGCACGGCTTGGAATTACTACGTATCCAGTACATGCTGAGTGCATCACCATCCTTAATTTGATCAACCCATTTTTTGACTGTGCCGCAGTCTATTGGACGATGAGACTCCTCTAAACAGTTCCAGCAAAATTTATAGGAGCAATTGCACACAACCTCCTGACTTACATTAGAAACAAAATTAACCTCCACACAGTATTTACAGTTGGGCGCTGGACACCATTTAACACTAATGTTCTGTTCAACATATGACCTCACAGCATATGTTCTATATTTCCTATTATCTTCGTCAGATAACCCCAAAGAAAAAACCATGTCTTCACTCACAATAGCACGGCATGGTGGATCTCGAAATGGACATCGTAAGTTGAGGCATGCTAAACCATCATAATTTATTGATGCGTGAATATAAGCTCGCCAGCAATTCTGGCAATATAAATGATCACAGTACTTGAGTGCCTTCATGTCTCTCATGTCGTAATCATCAAAGCAAATCTGACAGGTCGTTATCTCCTTCCTTTCTGCTTCTTTGGGCTCATGTTTTTGGCCGGGCTGCAACAATAACCCCAAAGTATTCCTCACTTTCTCCTCATCTGCAAACCATTGGTCGTTGGCATTTTCGGCATGCCAATTGAAGTGACGCAAAAGAATGGCGGTCTCGCTTTCAGTCAGAGAAAGCACATCAGAAAGGGTTGCTATAACATTGCGCTGACGCTCAGAAATGTCTTCCAAACTTAAAACGGTGTAATTCATATGTCTGCCATTGGAATCACCGGCTATTTTGTCCACCCTGCTATAACGTTTTAATTCTTTATCAGAAACTTCGATTTCGCTTTCATTGCTTTCGCTTTCATCGCTGTAACTGTCATTAGTGTCCTCATCATCATAAGACGCCATTTTAGTAAATCAGAGCCTCAGCCTTTTCTTCTTCCTTGCCTCGCAGTATCCACAAAGACAAAACACTTAAAAGCAGTACTTTTATGCAAATTAAACCCAGAGGACCTCAAATATGTGAAGAATCTCTGCGCGCTGCACGCTTTTATACTAAATCAATGCTTGCTTCGCCTACATTTATAGTCATATATTTTGGTGCCTATATCTAAAAAAACCAAAAGCCGACTTTGTGACATTCTGCCCTCAAATGTAATTTATCCGATGATATGATACCGATTCAGTGTGTTGATTTGATATTTTAATTGTTTTTAATAATTAACTGTGGTTTATATTTTAGGTAATTGAAAATAAATTATTGGAGTGTTTGTTATAATCTGGAAGTTTCAAACCAACAAGCTGAAAACCTTAGGTGCCATCGTGCCAAATAAAACCACATAAGCACCCCATTGCGCCAAAAAAAAATCCACATCCTCACCATACCGAAGAGGTTATATCCCCGTGTGAGGTTGATAGAAGGGCTCACTTCATTTTATTTATTTTTAATTATTAAACAACTTTCTAGTCCTTCAAAATGTGTCATATAAGAAGTTGATAGGAGGGCTCACTTCATGGTTTGTCGTATTTTTTTTTTTTTAAGTATTAAGTAACTTTGGGTCTCCCTAAAATCTCTTAAAAGAATGCTAAAATTTATATTTTAAGAGATTTCTGCATTTTTTTAATAATTTAACAAATTTAAATGCATTATGTTAATCATAACGGTTGATGATGATAACAAAAATATATTGTTCAATTATTGTCATCTCACTTACATTTCCTCTTCCATCTTGGTTCAGAAAAGCAACCTCTCTAATACATTAGTCTAGGTCATGTTAGATTTAGACCTATAAATGTTGGTAGTCGATATTATTTCATCTAATGATTTTGAGGATAGAGAGTTGTTTTTGGAGATGGATGAAAAATGAATTTCCTCATTACCATTGGCATGTTTATGAAATCCTTAATAGGGTGGATGTTCAAGAAGATAACAAGGATTATGACTAGTCAAAATGCTTCATGGAAATAAAACAACCTAGAATCTAATCAAGGTTAGTTGGCTTAATGCTAGTTGACATAGATCAAATATGATCTTATGACCTCACCCAACCCTAAAGTGGTTAGCGGAATGTGGTATTTTTTTTTTTTAATTTCGAGTTAATAGTTCCATATATATATATATATATATCTACACACACACACACAAACACACTCACACACACAGATATATCAATCATGCTCCTCGAAAACTCAAGGACCTAGACTTCTTGTATTAGCCAAACGCCTTCTAGTTGGGTCCCACTCAATACAACACCCCACTTGCTCTCTCCCAGCCGTTCCCAAAGTACACATTTAGTTACCTATCAGCTACTCTCCATTGGACTTACATGGACAAGAGACCCCTTTTACATCCTCCTCCTAAGCCCAAGCCTCCGTAGGTTCATGTTATCCCAACACCTCGTCTTTTGTGGTGACTCTTTATTCCGCCAAGAACATAGCATTAGGATGATCTAGTTATGGATCCTCCCTCCATTAGTGAAAGCTCTATTGGGATAAGTGCATGGCCATGCAACTGACCCACGTCATCTTGTTCGGTCCCTTCCAATGCACTACCAGAAGCACCCTTTACTTCCCACCAAGTTTCACTTACCGGGCTGGCATGGATGGTGGGGTCGTATGGCCTCTTCCCCATTGGTCTGCTACAACCAACTACCTGCTGCCACCATTCCCATTCCCACGTCATCCCACTCGCTTCCATCTCGGTGCTTGCGATTTCCTACCCTTTTAATCCCTTTCGGGGTCATGGCGTTAGGCTTACATGGCAAGTAGGCTATCACTATATAATATACTAGTATCCTGATGAAACATGGTCTGGTCCTCAGGCAAGGTAGGGGTTGAAGGAATAATCCTCCTATCAAATTGAGAGCCATACCTTAGTTTGATGGTGAATACAAACGTCTTCTTGTGATGAGCCAAATGTTAGAGACATACATGCATTAAGCATTCTCCTTTTTCAATAGTTCTTTCAATTTCAGAGCATTAGCTGACTCACAATATGTTAATGGGTAAGTGATAGCCCTCTCTCTCCCTAACTGTCTCTCTATCTCCCTGCTTTCCTTCCTGTTCCTTGCTTCTATCATCCAACTTCTGTCACTCCTTTACGATTCTGTCTCGTTTACAGATTGGGTTTAACCGTCGTTGGTTGGTTCCTCAACTCCCTGGCTCACCATTCGATCCTTGTTGATTGGCCAGATGGAAAAAAAAAAGATATGTACCCCATGCCCCCTAAAGGGACTAGGCACTGTGAACGATGGGTGCATGCAGTAAATGACAAGGCATGATATAGTCAAAAATAGAGAAAGACGTTGCCTTATCTCAGGCAGATCATGATCATGATGAATATAAGAAGCATCCAGAGTACCACGAAGGTTAGTAGCACTAAAAGCAGTAGCACGAAGAGCATGATAATGAAAAGAATCATCATCTGTCAGAATACTATGATTATTATCAACGGGCTGATAAGCGACCGTATTCAAAGCCTAAGTGTGAAAAGTAATATAATAACCATAATCCTATGCTATGAGTAATAATATGTATGTATCATTATCTGCAACATTTCAAGAATTCTCATTTTAGTATTTATATATCAAGGTGGGTGTTTTCGAGATTAGGAGGCATGTTGTGTGTACCACACAAACATGGTCATAGGGGCTGAAAGGCGATGGGAATCTACCACTAACCAGCCTAATGCCGGCATAGAACCCTATTTTTTGTCAGGTTCACCACCAACTCGATTTCACTGAGAGGCTTTCAATACGAAGTAGTCGGAACACTTGTTACCTACCTTGAATACTCTCAGATCGAAATGAATGTCCATTTCCCTAATTGAACCAACCAGATATAGCCCCTACCCATCATTATCAATTGTTGCATGGCATGCCTTGTCGTACTTATTCTCTTTAGGGCATGGCTTTTCTCTCTTGCTTGAGCGACAAAGTGGTTGTTTTCTTACTCGCTATGACAACTGGCTATAAGCAATTACAAGAGGTGTGGAAATATGGAATGGAATAATTACATCTATAGCTGCTATACCCTATATATATTAGTGTAAAAAGGAGGAAATGGAGATATATAGATGTTCCCATGTTTCATACTAGGGAATAGAATGATATATAGAGATATTAGAATATAATAATCCACACCCTATATTGTTAATTATTATTATACTTAATATTAATATTAAGTATAATAATATATGCATCATTATATTATATATACTATAATATAGGTATAAAGATATATCTTATAATAAGAGGAGACTATTATACTATGAACCCTATAATATATTATTAGTAAGTATACTAATATATTATAAGATAGGGGGACATAGGAGGTATACTAGGATATATACCCTATTATATATTAATAGCTATATAATATCATCTTAATAGTTATAATATATATCCCTATATATAAGCTATATAATATCTAAGTACGGACTAATATATATTTACCAAGCCAAGTGGGTGAGCTAGTCCGAGGTAACATCCGTAGTCCCATGAGAGGTGTACAGGTGGGAGCCCAGGAGGTGTGCTATTTAGTGTGTAGGCACATGTTTCTTGGCCTGGTGGGAGTGTGGTGATCCTGCCCTGGTGGTCCTGAACTAACTGGCCTGTCCTGTTGGTTTTTTCCAGTTGTTATTGGTGGTCCTTGTCCTTAGCTAAGGTTGGCAAGGGGGGTTACGGGGGTCCCTGTAAGTGGCGGGTAAGCGGGGACTGTGTCCTATCGGTTCTAAGGTCCCTAGGTCTTATGATTAGTGTAAGTATAAGCAAGATATATCTATATCTAAATGGGCAAGCAGCAATAAATCAACAGGTAGGTGCGCCTGTTCCCAAGGGCTAAGGTCGTTGGTGGGCAGGTTTGTTGCATATCAATAAATGCATAAGAGAAACTAGAGATTCTAGCAAGTAAGCATCCATATATCACTGAAGCTCTAGGTGTAACATATATAAGTTTTATATCTCGATCCATCCAGCTCCTCCAGCTCCTCCGGTCAGTGGGAACACTTCATGCATGGGTTTTCAGGTGATGCACCACCTCACACTAGTTCACTTCCATCCCCTTCGGCTGCTCCTCCTGGCTAGACAAAGCAGAAGACCGGCCAGCCTAGAATCCTAAAATCAGTATACGTGCACCTCCCCTCCCTAACTCACTCACTCGGGTCAGTGTCAATCTGTCCGCTCTTTCTTTTCTCACATTGGTTGTTCACTCAGCTTCAATCTATTCATCTCTTTCTTAGTTCACTCAGCTTCAACCCTTTCTTGTTCGCTCAGCGAACTCCTTTAGCTCTTTAACATCACATCACATCACTTCTTTCTATCTGTCTATCTTTCTTTATCTAGTTTGGTATAGATTTATATGGATTTATAAGATATATAGATTGGTATATAGATTGGTATCGAGATTGGTATCGTAGAGAGTATTGGGTATCATTATAGGTACCGGTATATATATATATATGTTGGCAATCAATCTAATCAATCCAATCAATCAATCTCAATCTATCTCTCCTTCCTATATCCATCACATAGACTTCACTGACCGTCACTTCTTACAATATCCTTCACACTGAACATCACCCAAGCAATGATTGCATTATAAACATTATTATCCAACAATAAGCACCACCTTCCTTCTCTCATGCTTGTCCCTCCCTCCCCCTCCTTTTTTCCATATTGGATAAAACCCTACCTCTTCATTATTCCAGCCAGCAAGCATCCCGGTATCCAAGGCCAAGCCAAGTAGCCCATCCAAGTGGGTGAGCAAAGTCAATGGTTAAGTGTGTGAAATTAGTAGTCCCAGCCAAGTGGTTTAAAGGATCTAAGCCAACTAGGTGAGCTAGTCCCAGGTAACATCCGTAGTCCCATGAGAGGTGTACAGGTGGGAGCCTAGGAGGTGTACTATTTAGTGTGTAGGCCCATGTTTCTTGGCCTGGTGGGAGCGTGGTGATCCTGCCCTAGTGGTCCTGAATTGATTGGCCTGTCTTGTTGGTTTTTTTCCAGTTGTTATTGGTGGTCCTTGTCCCTAGCTAAGGTTGGCGGGGGGGGGTTATGGGGGTCCCTATAAGTGGCACAATATATTAATATAAACATATTATATTATATCCCTATAAATAGTTAGGGGATATGAATAGTATAACCATATATAGCCCCTATATTATATTATACTATAGTTATATTAGGGTATATATATGTATTATAGCTACAAAAGGATATACCTATATACTATTATAAGGGGGCCTCGTACTATATTATATATACTATATTATAGGCTATATATATACCCCTATATTACTATAATATTATATTATAATATATATATTATAGTATAATAATATTATATATAGGGTTATGGTAGGTGGGGTTATAGTGATAATAATATTAGGGGGTTACATAGGTATATATAGGATATATTGGTATAATATTATATTATATAGGTATATTATAGGACTTAATATATTAGTTATATATATTATATAATATATATATATATATATATATATAATATATATATATATTATATATAGATATAATATATATATATATCTATACATTTACCAATAAGTGTATAATAGGGGTTTTAGGATTTCGACCGGCTATGATGCTCCCAGGCATGATGAAAGACTTGGGTCAATAAGAACTGCTTATTAATAATGTTCCCTCCGTTCTCGGTAAACCACTTATGATTATCTCATTCCAAACCGTTCTTATCAACCGCTATAGCTAACTCCTCACCCGAGCATATGACTAGTGTTCTCTATAAGTAATAGAGGATATTAAGGAAATAATAGTATACTAACATACTAGGATACTCTATATATTACTACATTAATATATACGGTATATCTAGGTTTTATCCCTAATATTATCCCTTATAAATTAGTATACTATAATAGGAATAACCTATATATCTATATTATAAGGGATATTAATATTATTATATCTTATATTATTATAGTTTTTTTTTCTCGGTAAAAGACTATCTAGACTATAGTATTATATTTACAGTGCATTTACCAATAAGTGTATAATAGGGGTTTTCAGGATTTCGACCGGCTATGATGCTCCCAGGCATGATGAAAGACTTGGGTCAATAAGAACTGCTTATTAATAATGTTCCCTCCGTTCTCGGTAAACCACTTGTGATTCATCTCATTCCAAACCGTTCTTATCAACCGCTCTCGCTAACTCCTCACCCGAGCATATGACTGAGTGTTCTCTGTAAGTAATAGAGGATATTAAGGAAATAATGGTATAGTAACATACTAGGATACTCTCTATCTTACTACATTAATATATACGGTATATCTAGGTTTTATCCCTAATATTATCCCTTATAAATTAGTATACTATAATAGGAATAACCTATATATCTATATTTTAAGGGATATTAATATTATTATATATCTTATATTATTATAGTTACTAATAATAATATAATATAATATATATTAAGGTATAGTATTTTAGGAGTTTATAAATATGAGTTATAGGCGCAATTACCACTCTCTATTTGTATTTGTGAAATTATTTGTAAAACAATATGAGCAAGCTTCTCTAGACTCCCCTATACCCACCCCATTTGGCGCTTCTTTTTATTGAAATCCAATCCTGTTAACTCGAGCTCAAGGTATTTTGGAGAGAGCCTCTCACATACTTCAGACTCTCCTGTCTCCTCAAGCTCATGCTTTTTTTTTGTGATTGGTAGAATGGAGCCTAATGGGAATATTCTACATTATGTAATATATCCCCTAGAATAGATATCCCTACTATTACTATAAGATATATAATAGTATTAGGGTAATAGGACTAATAGGGGTATCCCCTATATACCTAATATTAGTATATATATAATTAGGATATATATATTATATACTATAGTATGTTATGTTAGTCGAGCTATATATTAGGGTTTAGTCCTTCTACTCTAGTTATATTATTAATCCTAATAATATATTATCATATTGGCTCACTATTAATTATTATGAATATAATATTCCTAACCAGGATCTTTTGATATAGTATGTAATATCAATAGTTGGGTAGAAGATTGTATGAGCCTACATGAAGGGGTTGTCCTTCCGGGTCATAGGGTATTTGGTCGATTGCCTCACTACATTTCCACAGAATGGATTTGAAGGTTAGATATGCTCCCCACCCAGCAAGCCAAGTATACCTTTCACTGGGGGGAACAGAAAGGCATTCTAGTTTGATGGGCCAGGTAGCCATTCGCAACCCACGAAGCTATCTATTTTATATGATGCATCATGTAGACTCAATCCACAACCCAAGCAACAAGGAAGCGATTCTCAATGGGACACTTTTAGTTATGATTTACTGGTCTTGTCTGATATTTGAATTGACTCGATGGTCAGAACAACTTACTTGGCCTTGTTTCATTTACTACTTGCTTTGCCGTTGGGGAATTTCTTCAGTACTTGGCTTTGGGGGAGGGATTTGACTGTGCTGGGCCTTGCAGGATGGGATTTCATCTTGCCTTCACTTTGGGGAATGGGACAGTGCTGGTATGACTTATTGAATGGGCGTTGTTGAATTCAATTGGCTTACTTACTGGGTTAGCATTGTAGGATTGATTCCTTCTTGGGCCTTGGCATTGGGGATGGGATTAAATCCAATACTGGCATTGGTGTTGGGAAATTTATGAATTACTTTCCTTGGCATTGTGGGCAAGATGGAACAATGCTGGGATTACTTTCATTATTTCATGAGCATTCTAGAATTGATTGATATTCTTGACTAGGTTAGTGTTTGGGAATGGGCCATTGAGAGATTGAACTTTTTTTTTTCACTTCTCTTACTTATGGGATTATTGTTTTACATGCCGATTAGGATATCACTTACCAAAACATAATAAGCACCCTATTACTTATTTAGGAACTTCATATATTGACTGGTTGAACAGGCAAGCAAGATCACATGTATCACTTATCTTTATTACTTACGTAGAGATACACATACTCACCAAATGAGGAATAGATACCCTTACTCACACGCATGGAAGGGGGAAGGGAAGACATTAACACGACGGATAGTGTAGTGACAAGGCAGCCTTACAATCCGAACACGTAGAACATCACGACATTACAATAGAACATGGACTCACAGAGGAGAACATCAAGGCATTACAATATGAACACGTATTGTATCTATAGCCCACACAAACGTCTCAAGTATAGATACATGTATCACACAAGAAGGCACCCACAAGAGGATTAGTTATGGCCTCACAATAGGAAGGAACATGTACTCACACAGAAGGATAGAGAGAGGCACGAATAGAATGAATATATAGCAGCCTTTAGATAGACAACCACCCACACAATAAGGAAAATGAATTGGACTTTATTTCAATAAATAGAAGAATCTTGTATACAAAGAGAGATATCGAATTATATATGTCATTTCGTGATGAATTATATATGTCATTACTCTTTAAGGCTTAACCATCCGTACGAGGAGAAGAAAGACTAGTTCGTGTCTCCTTGAATATAAGGTAAGACCCCAAACAGATATTGCTACTCGGCGAAGGCAGAATGACATATGTCGAATGATGTAATTACGTATATAATGAATGACTGGAATTACTGGTCGAAATGAACCAATTAGGTTTATATATGTCATTTAGTTTCGGATATCTCAATTGCATAATGACATATATAAAGAATGAACCAATCTCTCCTCTCCTTATTAGTCGAGCCGATGGTGGCCTTATTAGTAGAGCGTGCTTATGCACCCTGACGGACCTAACTAGATCATTGACAATATTTCTCATGGAATGACCTATCTCATTACGAAGCATGGCTCTCAATATTGAGGACCAATACGGTCTCGACTGCTAAGGCCGCTATCAATTTCTTGTTCGACCATAAGGGAGAGGGCCACCATCGCAGGAGAGGATGCCGGGGGTAGGCCCCTCAATTTGAAGGGTGCATAAGCACGCTTGACCATAAGGCCACCATCGGTGGTGCGGTGTGAGACAGGTGAAATGCCTATTGTATCGGAAAGAATGCATCAGATGGACGCGTTATCAGGGTGAGGAACAAACCCTCGACTAATAAGGCCGCCATCGTTGCCATTGCTGCCATCAAGAGGGTGAGTAAGCGAACTCTCGACTAAAAGGCCGCCATCACCCCTACTACTTTATAGTGGTCACTCACTATTCATATGGTGAGGGAAGGTGATTGATTGCTCACCCATCAAGGGTGAGGAGAGGTACGTAGTTGCTCGACTCAAAGGTTGCCATCAATGAGTAAGTAAATGGGAATGTATGGTGAGGACTGGCACGGTGCGTAAGAACACTCGACTGTCAAGGCCACCATCGGCTTGAATTCCCTTAGTTACTTATTTGAGAGGGGGGTCGCCATCGATTTCTCGCTCGACCACAAAGGCTGCCATCGCCGCCATCGCTGTCAAAGGGCCCTACTTTTTCATAGGGTTTTAATGCTCACTCGTCATATGGGTGAGGGATGGAGTCACTCACTATTCATGTGGTGAGGGAGGCGATCAACTTCTCTCTTCGCAAGTAGAGATAGATATCAATATGTTTTATCTACCTCAGTCAGATGGATAAGGAAAGATGTTGGGAAGGAGTCATCTATACGCAACCGTCAATATGAAGAGCATGCCGTGTCCGCGATCCTTCCTTTCCGGGACATAAAGAGAAGTCCCCTCCTAGTCTATCATAGTGAACCTCTCCTTGCGATGGGATGAGGCCATAAATTTGAGTGCATCTATGGCAGATCGAATCAGAGTTTCATCTGGTAGCCAGCTAGTATTTCAGCAGAGCATGCGTATAGTTTCTACGTTCAGTCAATCTACGCAGAGTGAATCGGTCTAAAGGTGTGTGCTGCACTCACAAGAGACTGTCGTAACCTAGTGGTGGGCAACGTACACGTGATGCTACGGTAGCAAGCCACTCTGAAGCTGACATGTCGTGAGCTTGTCACCGGTGGGTAGTACATGGATAGGCTTGCGCTGGAATATGCCTTGATCCACTTGCCGTAGGAGATGTAAGTCCCTTCAAACATAAGGTCTTTCTCTTTAGATCACCTAATATAAGCGTCTTCCATAAAAGACCTGAACCACTATCCGGAGAGGAGTAGGTGCTCTCTATAATAATATAATATGCAATATATAATATATTATAGCTATAAATTATATTATACTATATTATTATAATAATATATATTATACTATATTATAACTATATATATACCCCTATAATATTATACCCTATAATATAGTAATAAACTAATATATATATATATATATATATAGAGTATATTAGGGCCTTAACAACAACTAGCCGCAACAATACTAATGCAGAAACTCAATATAATATATTATATAGTTTAATATATATTATTAATACTATCCCTACTAAAGGATATTAATATTATAGTATTATAAGGATAATATAGGATATAATAGCTATATATAGTATAATATATATTAGGGATAATAAGTATACCCTATAGGGATATATATAGCAATATTATATTAATACTATAATATACCCCTATACTATATATAGGTATAATAGTATAATACCCCTATTATATCAATATATAGTTTATTATAATATATAAGGTATAGTATGATAGGGTATAGGGTATAGTGGTATATTATAGGGTATATATATAATATAGTATATACCCTATATACTATTATATAGTATATTATTACTTATACTATAATATATTATCCCTTATATATATATTATCCCTACTATTACTCTATATATATATTATAGTATATTATAATAGGGGTATTATCCTATAATGACCCTATAGTGTATATATTATATCCCTAATATATATTATTATATATAGTATATACCTCCGGCCATATTCCATTATAAGCTAGTAATATTACCATAATATGTTAATATCCGAGTAATATTAACATATAATATTACTGATACTATATTACGAGTTATAATTATTATAAGTGGTATAATTATAACACTTTGAATATACTTTATAGTATATTAATACGTTATAGGCCTATTAATATATAGTCTATATTTGGGATATTATATTAGTATAGGATATAGCTACCCTATATAGTTATTATTGGTATATATAGGTGAATAATAGTCCATATATTATGGTACCCTACAATGGATAACACCTTCAGGTTATTAAGGATTTAACTTCTGATGGACTTTACATGGTTCAGTCTTCCTCTCTGTATCTCTATCTGTCTCAATACCTATCCCTGATATTTCTTTTATTACTGATGTGTCCTCCGGAGGCCGAGCCCAAGTGTTAGCGTGGTAGGCATAGTTGGTCCCATCTCTTTGGAAAGTAGCTCCATCTAGTAGCATCTCCTATCTCCCATCTATGAACCCCATTTCTCTGGCCAATATCTGTATGGATCACAAAGAGGTTAATGGCCTTATGACTTGCCTACATACATGCTCGTAACTCTGACTTAAGAATTGCCTTTCAAATCGGGCCCCATCCAAATGTTAAAACATTCCCCTCAATTTCAATTAACAAATTAGGTGGTGCTACCCATGGCCCAAAGAAATCATGAGGGAATTGCCTACCTCTATACTGGATTTACCTACCTAGAGACTTTTCATTACCTACTCCTCTAGTTACCAATGTACTCTTCGGGTTGTTTACCTGCACTTGAGGGAGTTGTTTACCTGTGCTTGAGGGAAGGGAATTCTTTGACTGGCTTTTACTTTATGAGCTTACCTTAGATATTGGATTAGAGCCTGGATAGCCCAGAGGTTCTTTCTTTAGACCCTTGATCCTAGATCAAAGATGGTGGAAAGTCTAGCCTGGAGAGATGGAAATAGATTACTTGTTTTCAGATTGTTACTTGTATTCATTGTGACTTGTCTAGAGGAGGGACGACTTACTTATTATTTGGGGTTTCTCACAAAGAGGAGATTGGGAGAGTTGGCTATGAGAAAGAGTATGTGAAAGCTTTGATAAGGATTTCATCTTTGTATACCTTGCATAGGGATAGACTATTTCTTTGGAAAGGATACCCTAATGTTCAAGCTTAAGACCAGATAGAGGAGCTTTATACTTGGACTTTATACCATCAGATATTTATTTTATTTATAGCGCTTAGGGAATAACATTGAAAACCCTGGAGACCAAAAATCAGAACATTACCCAACATATCATCTATGAAGAATTTCTTTAGTAGAGTGTCAAGATAGGTAGGCTGCGAAAAAAACCTTATGAAACCACTTACCCTTTTCTTTTCATAATAGACTGTACCTCAAGATAGGTAGGCTCGCTCTATCCTTGATCCTTCCTATGGTAGGCCTCCTTATGAAACCAGAATAAGACCGAGCTTAGGTGCCTCTCGATCAAACGGAGAGGAAGAATGGAATGAAGAAAATAACATATATAGAATACTTCGATTTGTCGCACCCCACCTTTATTTACTGCCCGTGCACCTATAGATCCCTTGACTAAGATAGAACCAAGCTTCGTTGTTTTCCATCTCATTCACTCCATCTCAAGTATCCGCCCTCACTTCCATGCCATCCCCTTATTTTGATCGTTAGAGCGTGCACTTGCCTCCCTACCTCTATCTCTAGACTGTTATCTCCACCGCCTTATCTCAACACCTTTGCTTGCTGAACCAGAAGCAAGGGCTGGATAGAACTCCCTCCCATTAAGGCTGGCTCTAGCTTGATCAGGCTGGCTCCGGGGTTAGTGAGGGTGGGAAAGCTTATGGTTTCATGTGACTATGACTCGTAATGGACAGATTTAGAACCCCGAGGGAGAATACGGGACATATTCTTATACGTATGAGACCTACCCTTGCTACACCTAATGGTGGTATATCTTATATAAATAGATATATATGGCCCTTTTAGGGAGCTTATATAAAGATCAACCACCTCAACGCCCTTCGGGACTTCTTAAACAAAATGAATACCACCTCAACACCCTTCGCTTCGGGACTAATATACCGAACGAAGAATGAAATGACTCAACCAGATTCTCCCTTTCCTTCCTATAGATTATCCCAAGGCAAGGATAGATTACCGGAACAAGATTGGCTGGATGATACTGGCTTCGGTCAATTCTTCCTAGAATTCCTTCCTTGTACTTTCCGGATGAGAACAACTAGCTTGGACAGATGAGAATGAACTACTTATTGGTTGGGTTAGCGAGCTATTGGTTCAAGAGCTAAGATCGTTTAGCAGCCCCAGTGATTAGAACTACTTGCTTGGGTTATCACTCCTTGCTGGAGGTGAGACAAGTGAATCAATCAATCTTGAAAGCCTGCCCCACCACCCCATAAGCACCAAAGTAATCAATCTGAAAAGCCAGCCACCTATGATTTGATTCTTTCTCAGAAGCTCATTGTGTGGTGTAAGAAGAAACTATCCAATGAAATTGATATCAAGGACAATGGTATTTTGTATTATTTGGGGGGTCTAGAGGTATGGCAAGGTGAAGGTGAAGTCTTTCTTGGGCAAGGGAAGTATTTTATGGATATTTTTCAGATATTTCAAATGTTTGAGTGTAAACCCTCTCCTGGACAGTCGAGCGTGCTTACGCACCCTCACCATATGAATAATGAGTGACTCTGTCCCTTGATGACACCTATGGTACAAAATATTCAGTTTCATTTTTAGTGAAGACAATGAGTTAGTTGATCCTACTTGGCACAGGCAATTGATTGGGTCCTTTATGTACTAGGTGAATACTAGGCCAAATCTTTTTTATACAGTGAATACATTGAGCCAAATTATGGTTAAGCCTTGCTCGATACCTACCAGCTGAGATGAGAAGATAGCAGGGGAATGAAAGGAGAAGGTAGGCCTGTAAAAATGGCTATTCCTAGGAGTTTGATTCTTAGAAGCTATCCCTATAGGATTTACATCCCCTGTCTTTTGTTTGGGAGCATGCCCACCTAGAGTTAGGTGCAAGGGACTATAACTAAGAATATCATAAACTACTACTGAGGAGATATAGATAATCATGGTGATGTATATGTCATCGATCGTCTTATGAAAGGTGGGGACCAAACTTTTGGGTGCATAAAAAAAAACAAAATCTCACCATACCGAGGATCCTCCTATGAGATGGCAAAGAGGTGCTCATTACTCCCAAGAGTCAGAAATACTGAGTTGAGAAGAGGCTAGTGCATGAAATACTAAAGAAATGGGTAGTGACATCTCCACAACTAACTTTGATAGGGTGGTCGTAATACAAGTGCAAGGGAAACAAACTCTAATTTGACCTGACTCGGGCTAGAATAATTCACGGGCAGTAATAAGGAGTAAGGCCTACTCCTTATTACTATATAAGGATATATATTACCATATCTATACTATATATGGGTAAGCTAAACTATAGGGTAACCTAATAGGAACTAATCATAATATATCCTACAATAATATACTAATGGGCTAATATTATTACTAATATTATGCTTATATCATATATTAAGGGTATTCCTACTATATATATAATATTACTAATAGGATACTCTTAACCCAGATTATGAGTTTGATGTTGAGCCCTCTACTCCTAATAGGGGTCAACATCAAACTCATGAAACCCTTATATCCCTGAGGAGAACCCTAATGCAAATATTGAGCTCGTAGCAAAAAAGACTTCTACTTTTGGCTGCTAATTCAATTGGGGTTGGCTCATGCCGGATTCAGTGTCTTCTGGGGTTAGAGACAGATTGGTTCTTTATATGAGATGAGATGAGCAAAGATCTCATTAGGTGTTAGATTAGTTTTGGTTTGGTTAGATAGTTGTTTAAAGCTTAAGCCAAACCTTAGCTATGGTCCTCCCTTCCCTGCTTAGCTTAATTCAGAGCTTGTCTTTATCTCTTTTCTCTTCAGACTTATTCCTTCCAGCTATTACCTCTCCTTCTAAGCTTCTTAATTAGATGAGTGGGTAGATGAGTTCAACCTTCTTAAATAGTGGGTAAGGATAGGCTTCTACTATACCTTCCCTATAAGCCTTCTAAGTAGGTAGGTGAGTGAAACCTTCTATGTGAGACTGAATAAGTAGGTGAGTCTTCTTCCAACTACTACCTTCTTTTCCCAACCTTCTTAGCTTCTTAAGTAGGTGAATGAATGGATATGACTCCTAATATTACATGTATATTATAATATATATGATATATTATCCCTTATTATATACTATAATAACACCTTTACGATTTACCTGGCATAGGCTCACTTACCTTAACTTACTTATCACGGGCTAGCTTCCCATAGAGCAGAGCTTTTCCACCGGCTCCCAGCCAAACAACATTCACAGGCAGACCTGGAATCACACTTGCTTTCAGATGTTGCTAGGTACCACGTATTACCTATTGGTATGGCCGAGCCTCAGGATACAATTCAGAAATTAGAACCCACTGGCTAGGAAAGAATAGACTAACCTTTATAGAAGGCAAGGGGGCCAACAGACATGTAACCAAGATGGGGCCTATACCCCGAGAAACCACTAACTCGTAGAGCATAAGATTCCTCATCAGAGGTTTGAAGGTGTACTTAGATTCATGAGAAGCATAATACTTTAGCAATAAAATGCCATCAAACCGAGATAAGTTATGGAAGTAAATAATGTTAATATAACACACGGTAAAGATGCTTACCTTATTCCCATATGTTACTAGCTGTGGATTCATAATCTATATACACATAACTAGTACTAATACAATTAGCTTTGTTCAATTCCTTCTACACCCCTATTCTAAGATTAAGGATGAGCTATTAATTCCTAGTGATAATATAAAGCAATCCCCTCACATAATATATTCCCCTATAGGTAATATAGAAGGGTCCCTATGGATATAGTTGTTAGCCTTTATGGGAGGATGACATAAGTAATGGTTTATATGTCATCCTTGGATCCCTTTTAACTATTTTGGTATGGAGCACTATTTTTCTTAAGCAGACCCTTATCTACCCCATGAACCACCCTCTGAAGGGCATCTTTTGTGATCATGCCCCAGTCCCCCTTCTCCTATAAATCCCATGGATTGCATCATGGGAGTGGCCTTGTGATAAAGGGGGAGTTCTATTGTTTCAGGAGGAGGTGGATCTATAATTGAGGCATGAGGCTCATGTTCTACCTTCTTGATTATATCCTCCATTGGCACTATCTCCCCCATATCCTCCACTGTCCACCCCACATCTTCGTCCTCATCCTCGTCATGGATCAGTATCCCAACAAATAATATATTATAATATGTATCTATCATCCTTAATAAATCAATAGGGGATACTAACTAAAGACTATTAGTTACCAATGATAACTAATAGAATAATAATATAGCTATGCCAAGCCAAGGAAATAAGTAAAGTGAAGTCTTCGTTATAGCCTATTTTCTTCACTCAATTTTGAAGAGTCATGTTTTCAAATTATATCTATATATAAGATTCTGGTACGATCCATTATGAGAGCGGAGATACCAGTAGATGCTAAAGCATTATTACATATATAATAGCAGTAATTATGCTTTAGCAGACAATGCTACTATGGGCATATGTCATTATGCATTTCTTCCAGTCATGAATTATATATGTCATTATGCCTTAGCAGATAATGCTGCTATGTGCATATATCATTATGCATATCTTTAACACCCCTTACTGGAAGGATGAAGAATTTGAAGTCTGAAGTATGAATATTGAATTGAGTTGGTGGAGCTAAGAAACACACACCCTTGGTGCAGATTCTTGAGAATCGGCCTGGTAATGATTTGATTATGAAAATTTGATTGATCTCGGTTGAATGAACAGACAAATAAACTTAAGATATATATAGTATATTATTGAAAGGATTACCTCACCATATGAATAGTGAGTGATTCCATCCCTAAGTTGACATTATTTGAAAAAGAAAGAAACACCCTCTCCTTATATTGAGAGCCCTCTCCTTATTAGTCGAGCATTCATTCCTCACCCTGCTGGGGGCACCCTCTCCTTAATAGTAGAGCATGCTTAAGCACCCTACTGGAAGTATTTCTATTTCATTGCTTTTACCTTCTTGATATGAGGCCTATGAACGATTTGAAAAGAAAGAAGGGAGGGGGATTAGATTTAGAGATAGAGATACTTGTATTTACGAATCTATCAGGGGTTGAATCACAAGACAAACACACACCCAAAACTATTCTCTTTGCTCAAATCCACCTAAAGGCGTCAAAAGGCAAGAAATATTCAGTGTCCAGAAAGCAAGCAGAAGAGCAGAGCGTAGTGGTTACAGCCAAGCTAAGGCGTACAAAAAGTGGAGTGTTAATATTTACCATAATGAATATTACATACGTTATAACACCGATAAGATTGTGTCCCATATATAAGTAACTATATCCTTAAGCTCATTGTAATTATATAATGATAAGCTTAACACTACCTTATAGCATGCTTACTAGATCCCCTCCTTTCATAATTCTATTTGTATTGAAATAAAACCTATCAATTCATTATTCTAGCAAGAAGCCTCATCATATCAAATGGTTAGAGAGAACCTTCCCAACAATCCCAAGCCAGTGAGCTTTTTTTATAATCCGCAATATAACCATCCGATCCGATCCACAGGGTTAATGAGCCTGATCCAGCTGTCCAATCTGATTGAGCAATAAATTCCTCCCTCCCTATTGTGTGGAAGGTAAGTAACTCGATCACGAAGATAAGACTCTGGATCATGATCTGGAACATAATAAATGGCTTCATCTCCTTCTTTCTCCCTTCCTGAAACTGCCTACCTTTCCTGGTGAAGCGGCAGCCTGGCGACTCGCTATTGGCCTTTTTGGTGCCTACTAGATAAATAGAGAGATTGGAACCAGACCGGACCAGAGGGAAAGGGAAAGGGGCCCCAGACAAGAGGTAAAGGGAAAGGGGATGCCAGAGGGAAGGGGAACCTTTGGAGTGTTCTCCGGACTTTTAGTATTTTAATGGGTTGAGATAAAGAAAAGCTCCGACTTAAGCTAAGGAGGGAAGGCAGGACCATAGCTAAGGTCTAGCTTAAGCTTTAAACAACTAACTGTCTGTAGCTCCGTAGCTTTATAGCTCTAAGCTATGTCTGGGCCCAATCCAAATTATGGTCCCTAAACGTAGCTTTATAGCAGGCGACTAGGCTTTAGCTTTCAAAAATCTATGCTACGACATCTTAGGATTGGACACCACCAAAGGAATGGACACACAAGAGAAGAGCAGGATCATGCTAGGTGAGATGGAAAGAGAGATCGACTTACTAATAGGATACACTTTCAGATCCACTACACACACAATCACAACAAATGGAGATAGAGAAATACATCACAAAGAAAGAGAGATATATTGATATCTGAAACAGAGCATTAGATCTATTCCATTGATTTATATAAGCATGAATTTCTTATTTATTACGTGCTATAGTACACGCACCTAGCGCGTTTCTCAATCCAATAGATGTTGTCATCCCAATTAGAAATGCCAGGTTTCAACGAGATGGATATCTAATTCCTTTTCTCTCAAACAATGAACTTTAAGTAAGGCTAAGACTAGCTCTTTTTCTTTTACATTACCCATTGCCATGGACTATATGTTCCTATTACAGCAGCTATAAGTTCAGTTGTTCAACTTTGATTGAGTCCCAATTGTTCACAATGAGTAATTCAATCTTATTAAGTGCTTATACCTACTACATTAAGGAATCATGAACATGTTACCAACCAAAAGTAACAAGGACTATGTTACTCTTAATTATGGGCTAATAATCCGATAGGATAGCTCCTAGGGCTATTCAAGGATAGGATCCCTCATCTCGGTAATATGCCCTAGTAAATACTATCCCTTCACTCATAATATGGGATAATATGAAATGCGACGTGGCCAAAACAAGGAGCATATAGCCCTTGGGATGGTTATATATTACCATACGAAAGATACTCTGTATAAGGTGGGAATTATAGCCCTAATATTATATCAGGTATACCCTAGTACCCTAAGTATACTATCCTATTTATGTTTTCTGCTATACTATTAGGGAGTTATCCTATGCTATGATTCATAGGATAAGTATTGTTTATTTAGACCTAGTATATAGTTCGTCCTCATTATTTATGAGGATCGATTTGTGGTACCAAAGGTTCAGACATCTGAACCAAGACAGTTGGGTGAAGAACATTAGTTTGGTGGAAGGCTTATCGAGTCTTCAAAAGATGGAGACAGTTTACGAAGGATGCATGTTTAGGAAGCAACATCGACATAGTTTTCTGAGTGATGCCGGCTGGAAGGTAGATAGACCTTTCAAGTTCATTCACAGTGACATCATGGGTCTAGTAAATGTTGTCACACAAGGAGGGAACCAATTTGTACTTACCTTCATAGATGATCACTCACGGTGCTCACTTAATAGGGAATCACAGTAATACTTACACTAATCAGAGCTGTACCTATTGATTATTGATTAGCTTAAGCTGGAATGGTCTCTGTAACTATAAGAGTATAAGAATCACTAGTTACTATTACTATTTCTTTGACTAGTAACAAGCATAGTATAGTTTAGGCAATGATTGATTACAGTTATACAATGGGATAAGCTTGTTTCTATATTCTTATAGGGATTCAATAGTATATAAGTATACCCTATATGGTAATAGGTCATGTTTACCATTATTAGTTAGGGGTTCATTGACTTATATAATATTAATTATAGGGTGATTATATCCCGGATTATAATCACTCGACTATCAAGGTCGCCATCGATTTGGAAGCTCGACCATCGGGCCGCCATCAATTTCTCACTCATCCATCATATGGGTGAGGGACATTGGCCTACACTTACTTATTTCTTTCCTTGGCCAGCATTGATGACGGCCCTCCTACATCGGGAGAGTGACTTCGTGCGTCAAGGAAGAGCCATGAAAAGACTTTCCAGACCAAGCCAAGGAAATAAGTAAAGTGAAGTCTTTGTTATAGCCTATTTTCTTCCCTCAAATTTGAAGAGTCATGTTTTCAAATTATATCTATATACGAGATTCTGGTACAATCCATTATGATAGCGGAGATACCAGTAGATGCTAAAGCGTTATTACATATATAATAGCAGTAATTACGCTTTAGCAGACAATGGTGTTATGGGCATATGTCATTATGCATTTCTTCCAGTCATGAATTATATATGTCATTATGCCTTAGCAGATAATGTTGCTATGGGCATATGTCATTATGCATATCTTTAACACCCCTTACTGGAAGGATGAAGAACTTGAAGTATATATACTATTACTTGGTTCCTATGGTAAATACTAATCTAGCCTTATAGTGGGAAGCTCGTAGTATATATATTCCCATCGGAATCATTACCTTCTTATGACCTAAATGTGACCCATTTCAGTTCATGGCACTGATTCTGTGTAACAGAAGGGTTGGTGCTATCGATAGCTTTTGTGATTTGAATGGGGTTCCAATGACTCAAGATGCTTCTGCATTTGCTTATCAGATCATGAGTTACCTATTGCTGAACCAAGAAATGGCTAGGCTCATGAATCTTCTTCCGTCTCCTTCAAAGGAAATACAGGATTTGTATGTCTATTTGAGAGAGGAACTTCGTCTTTTATTTTGGAAAAAATTGGATATGAATGATCATAAGTTTGCTATCGTAGAGTATCGTTTCACAAGAAAGCTTGTGAAACAAATATTTATGCCTTTGATCTATGGTAAGAGTGTGATAACCTGGGCTGAAGGTAAGTATTCCTCCTTTGCTTATCGCGAATAAAGGGAAACATACTAATCATCGGAAACATAACTCATAGCAGCACGAACGGACACATGCCTAGGCTCATCGGAACTCATGTTGTATCAAGGTCAAGGTCAAGAACTTCAATGTCTCTCATCATACCCACCGTCAAGAAGAAGAAGGCCGAAGAAACAAGAAGAGGAAGGAAAGGAGAAGGAGGGAAGGAAGGGATAAGGGGCATGAGAGGAGAGAACGCCAGCCGAGATCAATGAGGACTAGTAATGGGACGAAAGGAGTATGGAAGTAAGGGTAGGTGCCATCTAGGAGCCTATAAGATAAGGCTTATACAGTACCTCAGTGCCTATCCAGAGATACCATGGGAATTTAAGGATAAGATAAGAGGATTAATATCCAATACTATATAAGGATTATAACGAAGGTATAATGACTGCCTGCTCTCCTGTACCAGTACCTATAATACTAATAGTTGATCTTTCTGGCTAAGTTATCAGTGGGCTGGCTATCACGTAGATAATCTGGCCCCTACTATTGACTCTCATTATTAGGGCACTCACTTCAGAGCTAAAGGATATATTCACTTACTTTCTTCCTGGTGGCTTTCTTCCTGCAGGTCTGGTTTAAGTGTGTTCATCTAGTTAATTTCTCTAGAACCCATCCAAATAGCAGGAATTTAGGCTATTCTTGTCATCAATCAGGGCTATTGAGGTATAAATCGTGAGGCCAATAAATAGACTAATTTCGTGCAACTTTGTTAACGTATAATAATATAATAAATGCCAACCATACCGATAACTCAGGTCAATCGAAAGAGCGATTGAGGGACCCTAGATAAGAAGAAGGAAGGTTTTTGACTCCCAAGACCCATCAAGGTTTGTTGGAGTGCCAATCCTTCCCCTACCTCAAGGATAGAAGGGATAGTGACTCCCATGCCCTCTCAAGGCTTTAAGGAGTTATTCTCCCTTCCCCTTAAGACCGGCAATACAGTGACTCTCATGCCCCCTAAAGGCTAGATTGAGTTATTTTCCCTCTCTTAAGGATGCGCAAGTAGGCTCGACCATGAGGGAGAGGACTAGACCCACCGGGATAGAGGAGAAAAAGATCTTGACTACCACTATCACAAGAGAGGGTATTATAAACAACTTCTATAATGGTATAACTATACTTATACGTGTTAACTACATGTTATAGCCATGCTTTATTTCCCTAATATAGAAGTAACTAAGAAATGAAATTGTAGTTACTTATAGGACTAACCGGATATCCCCTAATTCATTAACCCTATTAACAGCTATATATATAATATATAGAGAGGGGTTATATATCCCATATACTAAACACCTATATCCCCTAGTTATATTGCATATAATAATATATCCTAATATATAGGTATATACTATATTAATAAGCCTTATATTATATGAATATAGTATAATAGTATAGGGATATAATATAGGGTCCTTATATCCCTATATATTAGGATATACTAATATATATAGGCTATTATATCTAATTATAGTATATGTATATATATATATAATATATAATCCCATATAACTATAGTATTCCCTATTAGTATCCTTAGGGATATTACTATTATATATATTAGTAATATAATATATATATATATATATATATTATATATATATATATATATATATATTAGATATATATATATAATAACCCTATATTATATTATATTATCCTATTATATATATAATATTATATAGTTCTCTAATGAAAAATTATAGTTATCAACCCAAGCTATCTCTTGGACCCCTGGCTTTCAAGGTTTCTCCTATACTAAGTATCCTAATATGATATCCCTAGATATCATACTATATATAGGCTCCTAATATATTAATATTATGAGCATGACATAATATATTATGATCAAGTATATATATATCCATATAACTAAGTTAATACCATATAGTATAGTAATAAGACATTTCGTAGTATAGGTTATAATATAGGACTTATACTAAATATTATAGATTGATAATATCTCTAGGGTTTATTATATGTTCCTTGTTACTATTTATAAATGACTCATGAGTATATTATGATGATATATAGTGATGGATACCCTCCTAATTGAATATATAAGGACCTAAGCTTTAGGTGTTATTAAGGGGATATTACCTGGGATACTAGATTCGAGTCAGCTATGGAAGCTGTCTGGGATTTAGGTTATGAAGAATTATTGGAAAAGACGCTTAACCCCTTATAGGCTATGGAACTCGAGGATATGAAACTCAATCTCGAATTGGAAGGTCTAAGTGTCAATTTGATCTCCACCCAGCGAAGCATGGGCGTTGAAACTCTAAGAGTTGGGAGAAGGAAGGGGGAAATAGAAAATTTCGCTTCATGTCACCGACACTGGCATCTGACATTTATGGCCGTTTCTAGGCACAAGTTGCAATTCCCACCTGCGCTTACAGGGGCAGATGCAGATCGAGATTGAGTAGCAACAGCAAAGGTCACAAGAGCAACAAAGGTATCTGCGGATTCACCAGCCGGCGATAGAGAGATCCAATGGCGGAACCCGAGGTTACATAGCGAGTAGCCAATGTTGATAAATACCAAGTAGTGGATAAGAACAGGCGGAGCACACAATAGCATCAGGAGGCCTTTGACTCTCTTTGGCTCTATGCCGCTAGCTCTCTTATCTTATCCCTTGCTCAATAGAAGCTATATACAAACCAAAACTCTTTATCTTCTATGCAGGAAATGGTCCCATTACTCATCCAAGGACTAGAAGAATTTAGTAGCAAAACTCCTAACTGCTTGGTGTACCATTTACTGATACCTTTGGTTCTGGGAATCAAAATTGCATACATGTTCTAACCCCATTACCCTCATTAACGGTATTACTAGTAAATGCATTGACCTACTGTTCCATATACAAGGGCTATAGATACAGGTATATACCCCTAGGGATATATAAGGGTTAACCCTATTTGGCAGTATGGTTCAGGAGGGATCCTAGGATAGGTTCCTCATCGATGGTATAGTATATAAAATATCCCTAAACATTATATATCCCATATACCATGTTCACTATATATATCTTTCCTAATTAGTATCCATATAATTAAGGTATAATATTATCCTTCCCTTAATAGGATATAATATTACCTATTAATATATATAGGATGAAGTAATATAGGCTACCCATAATATAATATGATATAATATTATACTATAATAATATATACTATTATATAACTATTAGTATAGAGTATAATAATAATATTATATAATATACTAGGGTATATAATATATAAACCTAATACCCTATAGTATATATATCCCCTATTATAGTATATACCATATAATTATTATAATATACTATAACCCCTATTATAGTATCCTTATATGGAGTTACATCTTATTATATATCCCTATGGTGCTTGATATTATTTACTTATATTATATTATATAGGATAATATAAGTATCTTATACCTTAGCCTATTAATATTCACTAGTTATTTTCGTATAGTATATATAACTTACTTATGTTATATTATCGTATTTATGCTAGTGGTTTTTCTCAAAGCATTGTGACTGCATTCTATTCAAGACATTGCACATCTGTTGTGGATAATGCAATTTAATATAGAAATGGGTAAGGCTCTTAGAAGAGAAGATACGAAACCTATTATATGTGTCTCTTGTGAGTTCGCTTAAGTACCCACCTTCAATATCTTCTAAAGTTGAAGGGTTAGCTATATTAAAGGTCCAAGGTATTGGCTCGCAAACCATGGGAAGAATGAATTTGATCGGAAGAATACTGGGATCAAAATTGCACATAGCAAAGCAATTTGAGAGTTGAAACCCCTTAACCTTCTTATTATAAATAGGGAAGTCATCCGTATAGCTCAATGTTGTGTCCAGAGCAATCAATTTGCCCTCAACTAATAATTCTACCAAGCTAACCCCGATAGCATAATGACTCCTAGTCACTTTGCGTTTTGTCCCTTTTTTGGGATGATTCGCAGCTTTCGACATTGCCAGATGATAAG
>APFE030261875.1:0-16087 GCA_000404065.3 Pinus taeda
CTTCATCGGGCAGGTTGGAACACTTCTTTTGGTTAAGTAATCCCCACCATGTGGCTGCCTCATCTTCAAAATTAAACAATACAAAAGTTCTCCAATTATGTGCCCATAATGACTTGTGTTTTTTTATGTATTCTTCAATAGTAGGACCATTATCTTTTCCTGTAAAAGCCATGAAGAGGGTTTTGAAAAAGTTCAATTACTTGGCGAAATTTTGAAATTGTCACAATTTAGTCAATATTGCTCAGAATCCCTATTATAATCCGTTTTTGGAAATGGAACAATCATTCGACATCTTCCCATGTGATATAAATTATGATCCAGGCACTAGAATTTTAGATCTGCGCTGCAACTCTCCCGTCGTACCCAAAATTTTTGCAAAAAGAGTTGATTTTAATCAGCGATATCTCCCTCATCCGGACTCCGATTCGACCAATTATTTTTTTGAAATAGGGTATATTTTTACATAGGATCCAGATCTACAATTAGATTTTACAGATCTTGCACCAGGACGTCCAGATCTGTGCCGCAAACTCGTTGCCTTGAAAAATTGTCTGCAACCCCTCTGATTTTTAGATCAGCGATATCTCCTTCATCTGGACTCCGATTCGACCGATTTGTTTTTTGAAATAGGGTATTTTTTCACATAGGATCCAGAACTACAATTAGATTTTGCAGATCTTGCACTAGGATGTCTAGATCTGCACCACAATTTCGCTGCCCCGAAAAATTGTCTACAACCCCACTGATTTTTAAATTAGTGATATCTCCTTCATTCGGACTCCGATTTGACCGATTTTTTTTTGAAATCGGGTATTTTTTCACAAAGAATCTAGATCTTCAATTATATTTTATAGATTTTGCACCAAAACATACAGATCTGATCTGCAAACTCGCTGCCCCCAAATAGAAAAAATTCTCCACTTTTTTGCCCAAGAAAGTGCTATGATACCACTTGTTATAGATATAACCCAGAAATATAGCTCTGATACCACTTGTTGTAGATCTAACCCAGAAACATATGAAAATATAAATAAACCCAAGAATAACAAGATTGAAATAGATAGAAATGATTCTTTATTATCAAACCCTTAAGGTAGGGCAACACCATACATTCACTCCTTAAGGAAGGAGAACACTCCACAAGCCATATGCTTGTACATACAATAATCCTTGACTATTCCTTGAAATCCTCCATGTGGAGTCTCTAGCCTCTATATAGGCCTCATACATGCAATACCATGGATCATTACCATGGTCCCTCATACCATCCACTAATACCATGGGCCCATTACATTATTACTAACTACTTGTGGTCCCTTACATGATATGGGTTAACCACCTTATTTATTACTATGGCCCATCTCATTATTACATTATTACCTTTGGTACCTCCCTTGGTACCCCATTTTATCCCCCCTAGGTATATAACAAATTCTGTTGGACTTGCAAGAGGTGTAAAATGAAACAAGGGTTCATCCTAGAAGACTAAAATTATTGGATGTAAAAATCCTAGGGTTTGCAAATAAAACTCCAGATCTCGATTAACATTTCCGTTAAAAGAAGAAATCCTAGCTCATGCAAGGAAGGAATGAAATGATGAGTATGGGGTTGATAATTTTGTAAGAATAATAAGAACAAGAGGGTGCTAAAAAATTATCCTTTAACCTCAAAAGGTAAGTATCTTATATCCTTCTTCCTTGATTATTCTTGTTGTTATCTTACTATTAGTTATCCTCTTGCCTTTATATCCTTGCTTGTTTATAATTGTTCTTCCATGGCCTCATAGTGAGGATTTTAGGTACATGGTGAAGGATTTCAAGGCTTTAACAATAGATGGAAGTAGTGGAATAATGAAGCAAATATTATGACAAGAGGACTCTCCCAAAATAAGTGATTTTCCCTTAAGAGAGATATTATACCAGATGAGTTTCGAGCTAAGAGGAAACAGGAAGATCGACAAATTTTAAGTATACCTTGATTTTTCTTAGAAATATATCTACAAACTTAGCATGTAGTAAATGGTAGAATATACAAGTACAGGTGAGAATTAAGACTAAAAAGGTTCTCCTAGAAAGAGGGAGAAGATCATGAAAAGGCATTTGCTCCAATTTTTAGGTACACTTCTAATAGAATTATTGTTGCTTCTATTATGGAATCAAATTAGATGGATGCTAAGGATGCTTTTATCAATGAATAAATTGAGGAGGAACTGACATGAACCACCTCAAATCTTTGAAGGGCATGGAGTATTTTGCTTGCAAAAGGTCATACCTTATACATGGATTTATAGAGAAAGGTTTATACTATATGCTTTGTTTCTAATGGAAGAAGAAGGACTCCTGTTAGAGAAAACAACCGTGGTAAAAATATTTTCTTCTATAATAGAGGGAGAAATTATGGAGCCTTGATTTAGCTTAACAGGGAGTTGACCTCTGAGTTTGAGATGAAGGACCTAGATTTGATGTGTTACCTCCTTGAAGCATATTGTTGATATCCCTTAGATATTTTTGAGGTAATGGACTATCATTAAGATTGTTAGTCTAGTTGGATGATATGCTACAAAAGAAGCAATGAAAGAGGTAGAAACCATGATAGTTACAACAATATATGTTTCAGAAAGAGAACCCAATTAGGGTAACCAAAAAGTAGCCTATTCGTTTATGGTTGAGCCAAGACATGGGACTCAACACGTGTTGAAGTACGAACATGGTACAATTTGTAATGACACAACTTGTCATGGTTTGAGATATGTCTCTGTTGTGGTGACTACAGCCACCCTCCAAAATTTTTCCTTAGCTTCATTTTGGAGCCTCCCTACCAACTTTCCACAACACCTTCTCTTGCTTCGTCAAGTACACAAGCTTCAATGGTTTTCATGAACAAAGGTAGCTTATCGATCACAACTTGATGCATTACCCTTAGGCTGTTCATTTGGACTTGGTCCAGCTGCAGGTTGAGCAGTTTCCCTAAGAAATCACACAATTTTGGAGGGAAACCAACCTTCCCTATAGAAATTTACGCAATCCTGTATGGCAGCATACTAGGCTCTAGCATTGTGCAATTCTACTAGTCAGCCCTCATAGTGAAAATTTCTCAATTTTCCCTGGCAGGGCTGCTTAGCCCAAAATTTGGACAAATCTAGGTAGTAGTAAGATGCTCTACCCATAAATTTCAAACATCTCATGGGAAGCCAGCCTAGCTCCCAACCAGAAATGTGCATTTCCTTCCAACAATTGAGAAAGTTCGTGCATGAGCAGTTGGGTTCACCAGTTCCACTTGCGACTAAGGAAACTTGACTTGCATACATGGCTTTCTTTTTCTCAGAATAGAAAAAGGAAACCCATGATTTAGGGGCTATTTTTAGCAATTGGAGGTTACATGCAAAGTTTTTTTAGAAACTTTCCTCCAAGTGTCGCTTTTTCCTAGATTTGTGGCATGCGCGTCATTAGAACAAAAATTATTTATTCAACGCATTAGAGCTCATTATTTCACATTAATATTGGAGCTCTGACATCCCACATCACATCCAGGACTCTTTGACACATCCAACTTAGTTATTCATGGGTAAGTGGCCTCAACTTGTCTTTTTTAGTATTTTTATTGCTTTTTGTGTTTTTGCTTCTGTGAGTGTTGTTTACTTGATTTATTTGAACACTTGCTGTCGTTTACATGCATACTAGCTTGTCCTAACACTGTTTTAGTTTTCGTAGCTATCTCACTGCTATCGCATGCATGAACTCTTTTGCACGAATGGTTGTCAATTCAGCAAATTGCTTCACTCACATGCATGTTGATATGTTTATTGAATATTTCATTCATGTTTGCATGCACTGTCAATCACTTTTGCTTTCACTTAGTGTCACCATGCATTCACTTTCATATTTTCTTTCGGTTTCCCATCGGCGAGTTTGGCCAAACTTGGTCCAGACTTTGCCTTCACTGAGATAACATTGCACAATTTGGGGAAGGAAGGCTCTACCTCCTCTCTAGAAATGTGCATTTCTACCCAGGAACTGTCCTCTAGGACCATTATGCACATTTCTAACGGACGATGACTGTTGGCCCAGAAAATTACGTAATGTAGTCACTGAGCCCGCAGTCACTCCCAGCTAGAATTGTGAATTGCACAATCCCAACAGCCAATAGCCAGTTTGGATTACGCATTGTGAAAATCCAGAAACAAGTCTTGCTTCCTAGATAGACCAGACTACCTTTTGGCATAGTTTTGACAACTAGTCACCTAGCCTCCTAGACTATGTTGCGTAATGTTGCCTATTAGTTCTCCGTTATGTGCTATGTCATTCCCAAAATTTTCTTTGGTTTTCGATGACAAATTTCCTACCATGTATGTTTCTTATCTTTAGATCTTTTAGTTGTTCTAAGAACAAGATAAATGGCCTCTAAGAGAGCGGTATCGAAAGACACAGACGAAAGTGCAACTACAGCAACAGTTGAACGGGTGTCCGCATGTCTACCAATCTATGAAGATACAAATTTGTTTGTAGATAAGGACATCAAGTTAAAATGGCAAGAGGTCAATGAAGCATTTATAGGAACTTTTGAGGAATACCTCAAAGACCGTCAGTTGTATGTGAACATTCATAAGTATGGCTTTTACCGGATTGCTTGCAGATACCCCATGTTCCCATGCACATACATGATATAATGGATCGTATCTCACACTGATCTCGAGACAATGACCTTGAGTAGTGTTAGTGGGACGAAGATTGAAACGTTCTGGGAACGAGATTATGATGAGATGTATCAGATCTCAGAGCCCATGACTATCATGAAGACTCCCTTCAACTTACCCAATAGAAGTGCTAACTCCAGAGACATCCTGAAGAACTAGGTAAAGGAGCTGGCTCGATTTAGGTTGACACCCAACCAGATCTACAAGATAGATATACTGGGGAAGTCATATCAATACTTGGTGACATTTTCATGTCGACTATATGGCCAAGAAAGCACATGAACACTCCCACAGAGTTGCGTGGTCGTGTTGGACCAACTGGCCTGAGAAGGAAATCCATGTAACTGGTCCAGTATGTTAGCTCACCATATGAATGAACAAATAACGAAGGTTTGATAGTGACCCAGAGGTATGCATGCAGAGATTTACATGTATGCCTGCATCTTAGATGAAATCTATGCTCGATAGGAGTTCTCGGGTTTGTAGTGGGCATGGTCACAGACGGAGACAGCTATGAACACATATTTCAACTTGTTGTCTGAATGCAACTTTAGAGGAGTAATCACATAGATGTTAGATCATTTTTTCACCCCAATTTACAAGATGATATTCAAATAGGATCCACCCTGCATGTCAAAAGAAGCAATGGAGGTGTTGGATACCTATACCAATAGGTTTCATATTTCATGATTGGAAAATTCAAGTGCCAAATATGATCTTCTTTGCTGCTACAAAGATCCCATATTTTCAAGGAAAGACAAGGTGTGTACATACCTTCATGCCTATTAAAGTTTTGATGGATGATCCAACAGTCTAATCTGGATCATGCCATGTTTCAATTTTTGTTGTAGAATAGAGAAAGAAATATATCCAAACTGTTTAATCTTGGCAGATCAGTAGTTAGGCAGAGAAACTAAGGTTCCCAACTGCTTAATCTGGGGCCTTGGAAGAAACAAGGGTAGTGCTAGATAGGAAATCAAAGGAAAAAGCCAATGGAAAAGAAAAGGCACGTAAAGGGTTTGCAAGTCCAAGTGCACCCTCCAAGGAGAAATAAAAAATGCTAGGCAAAATAGTTGGGTAGGTAAATGGGGTTGCAGAAGTGGTGTTACTTCCAGGCTGAAACTTTGCCAGTCAAATACAAAGAAAACAACATAATGAAGCATGTCTAACTTCCCTTACTCCTGATTTACCACTCATTACTAACCTCCCTTCACAAGATGTGTTTATAAGAGAGATTCAAGGTTTTATGTTGGTTCTTATGGCCTTAGAAGCCACATTTCTTGTGTAAAGCTCTTTTCATTTTGATCTACTCTTTAAAACTAAGTTGTTTCCTAGATAACTTAGTGCCACCACTCTTCATTCACCTTCTCCCTCCATATTGACCTTTAACTTGTATTATTTAACTCCCTATGTCTCCCTTTCCCTACTATTATAACACCATGGTGTATAAATCCTAAGCATTGTATAAATACCCCCTCCTTGGCATTATAGCCATATGGTTCACTAATAGGGAATTGAATTAACACCTGGTTAAGCTCAAGAACCCAAGCCTAACCTCTTATCTCCATCAGAACCCATCTACCTAGCCAACTCTCCATTTTTGCCTAAAAACCCTTGAAAAAACCCTTTTTTCACCCTTATACCCACTGAAAAGCAAAAAATATGCAAAAACCCACTCAATCCACTTTATCCTAAGTATGGGACCAATTTGCGCGTTTATGCGAAAAACCTTATAAAAACCCTCTTTGCCTAAGTTTTGAAACAATTCGCGATTTTGTGAAAATTTCATTAAAAACCATGCTTTCCGCCTTTTTCCTAAAGTCATCGACTATGCATAATTTAATGAAGAAATACATGGCAAACCATGAAATTTATCAATAGTGCAAAGCATCCCGCCGGGCGCAGATTCCAAGGAAAATACTATTATAATACCCGCCCGATGACCGTATCGCCCGTGCATGTTGCTGACCCGATAACCGTCCGATCTAGCCCTGTTAATCCAACGGTCGACGCTCGTATCGGACCGGCCCCGACGTCCGACAGATATCGTCCAATATATGTCAGACGCTGATGTCATGGGGGGTCCACGCGTCGCCTCCAAAATCCATTGGAGCCCCCTCTGACAGATTCCTCACCGTATAGGAGATAGCCCGATATTGCGCCACCTGTCCGCCTGTGTCAGCGCCCTCATACCGCCTGTGTCAGCGCCATGACCACGCGCCTCGCCCACCACTGGTCCACCTGTTCGCCACCTCACCGCCCCCGTGGACCGGTCTTAGGCTGCCACGTCACATGATGACGTTATGCTGACGTCATCCAACCCGGACCCACTTGCTGACGTCATTTAAAAAAGGTTGCCAATAAGCTGAAAAAGCCATATTTTTTCAAAATTTCGCGTTTTTTGCACTTTTTGGCAAAAACACTTCTGCACTCTCTGCATGCGTTTTACGACGAAGAACTCACCAACCTGCTCAAAACCAACCGGAGAGCTTCAGCGCGTTTACCCAATTACTGTTCCGACCCAAGCAATCCATTTGCCAGGTATTTGTCCGTGAAAACCTCTCTGAAACCTGGTTTTCTCTGTAAATGCTAAAAATTACGTTGAGCACAGAAAACGTCTAAACTCACCGGAAAACTACTTACACCCAATTTCCTCTTGGAAAATTGATGGTCGAATTTCACTAGCCGAGCCATTCAAACTGCAATTTCGGTGAAAAACCCGCATTCTTCGTTCGCGCAGTCGTGAACTACAACCCATAACCTGCACTCAATCACCAGGAAAGGTCTGTTAGGCACTACACTTACCTTCTCAAGGAACCAAAAAAGTATTTCAACTGCTGTGGACTTGCCCTATTACCTTGCATTTTCAGTTTGCCTCTTTGCTCAGGCAGTGCTCTTCCGGCCCAAGAAACAACAATTTACTTACCAATCAGTATCCAAACAACCATGGAGACTCCAGTTGCACCAGTAGCCCTCAGTGTTGCTCCCCTAAATGCCCCCCAGAGAGAGCTGGAGTCGCAGGATTTGGCAGACCTAGACTACCAAATGTCATAGGACTCCTCATCGAAATGCAAGTTCCACCTTCATCTACTAAATGAGCTTAAGGCCAGGCATAAGGATGGGACAGACATACTAGGCATTTGGGATTCCTTCCTCCCAATATTCAAGCTCCCTCAGGTCAACCAGTTCCCTGAGCCCTGATTTCATCTCATGTGCTGTCTAACTATGACCCCATGCAGAGGCTGTGCTTGAACCTACAGGTGCAGTGGTATTCTATCATGACCCTGAGGCCAATCAGAGAGATGCTGCAGTTCAAGACCCAAAAGAAATTGGGTCATCGTTGTCTCTAATGGACTTGATCAACCAAGGAGCCAAGATACTAACAGATGCACAGATCCTGAAGCTCAATCAATTGTTCATTACAAACTCTGACACAGTGCTACACCCTCCCATTTTTGATGGCTACCTCAATCAACTGGGTGTAGATCTTGCATACATGATTAATTCAGTTTTGGGGTACAAGTCACTGGAATTTATTGAGGAAACTGTACTAGTAATGATGACAATGTTTTCCCCTGGAAAGACTCCAATATGTTATGACTATGCTACATACATTTTAGATAAGATGCATGAGTAGTTCTTGAACTTGTCCAGAGAGAAGGTGTTCAGATACACCTCCTACATTTACCACCTCATCCTGTATTACCAACATGAGAAGTTCTCCTTTGAGATTAAGAGAACTGATGTAGCAGGCAATCCAAGGTCAGTGGTGTACTGGACCTCGGTGTTTCACCTCAGCACCTACTCTCCATATACATATTATGAGTTCATAGACCTCTTCATCCATCCAACCATGGCTTTATTTTTAAGCTCACCTCCTCCAAGACTGACTGATGAGATGCAAAGGATTCTGCAGCTATCCAAGGTATACAACATAGGGGATTGGTACTTTTACCAACACTATACTGTAATCAGAATATATGGGTGTGAGTTACGCCCATACAGATTGCCCAAGTATGTGCATATGAGACTGTTTGCCTTATAATATTTCAGGCAATTTGGCAATGCTGATATGGTGCACTTTGCAGGCAAGGGCAAGAAGGCATAGCTAAAAGTAAAAAATCAATTGGGCCACCTTGTCTTGAACAAAAGGGAAGGCTGGAAATAAGTTGTCAGGAAACTAGAATGCCTTGGCCTAAATCAGAGCTTCCTTTGGAAGCCTTATGACCCTAATATGACCATATCCTTAAGAAGGCTAAAATACAAGCTCTCTAGCTATGAACATGTGAGCATGCCCTACATTGAAAGACATGCCAACCAACCAAAATGGAGAAGGAACACACTGGAAGAACCAATCACTCAAGAAGAATTGAATGAAAGAGCTAGAAGGCATCTATTGAAAATGGCTGACTTGGAATCTCCTCCACAGGTATCCACTCTGCCAAAGCCTCTAGCAGGAGCAGCTGCCTCATCATCTGCAGCACATCAAGTGGCAGTACAAACCACAGGCCAGGCTCAGAGCAAAGGCAAGGAGAAGGATATGGAAGAGCCACAGGCACAACAGGGTCAAGTGCAGCCACCCCAACAGGAACAGCAGCAAAAGGACCAACAGGTGCAGGGGGAAGAAACAGCAGAGGCCCCAATGGCCACCCAGCAGTAGCCAGCACAGATGGCACCCCCAAGGCAGGACTCAAGAATTGACTCATCTGTCCTCCAAACCCCTCAAAGGGAGGACGTGAGCAGGAAAAGAGATAGGGAAACCCCCCTTACTGCATCACCAGAGAAGAGGCAAAGATTGAATCCTTTCTCTGAAGAGGAGATGCCAATGGGGCAGACTTCAGGAACAGGCCTGCCCAGCATGGAGGCCTCAGCTAGCTCTTTACAACAAGAGCAAGACAGGTCAGCAGTAGGAGAGGTGAGCTCCTCAGCACGAAGGAGGGGAGGAGAAAAAAGCATTAAGCAGCAATTTAAGATATCAAGAATATAAATGAACCAATAAAGCTGCGACTCTACAATCACTTGGTGAACATGGCTCCTACCAACCAACAAAGGCTCATGTCTGCATTTGATGCACATGAAGGAAAAATGATCATGAGCCACTTTACACCAACAGTGCAGCAACCACAATCAGCTGCAGATTACATTAGGACTAATTTGGAGGTCCTATCAAAAGACATCCACCCAATGGATCAAATAGAGCTGCATAAACAGATGGGTGAGATGGTCTATGCCACATTGGCTGACAAGACCCTGGTCAACTACAGGCTGCTGAATAGCCTGAATAACACTGCTGCACAGCTTGAGCTGGAAAGGGCTTCCTCTCAGGCCAAGGACAATAGGATCAAAGCTCTAGAAGAAATTATAATAGAGCTTGGGCATGATCCTAAAGACGTGAAGGCTGTGCAAGAAATCCTGAAGCTAAGGGATGCTGATATGGAAGCATTGAAAAAGATGCTAAAAATCCCAGCAACTCTTCACCCACAGACAGAAGAGGTTGCCCAGCAAAGGCAGGAAAAGGATGCAACTGCTCTACTAATGACACTATACAAAGAGCTCCTCCAAACTCAGGAAAAGCTGCAGGAGTCAGAGGCCACATTAGAGGCAGCATTACAGCAAAAGGAGGCAGGGCAAACCTCACAGCCACCTCCAGAAACAATAAATCTCAAGGAAATCCCTCAAGCCACTTCCCCTCCCAGCCAACAGGTGCAGCAAGCAGCACCAACCACCTCAGCACCAACAACGGAGCAGGCTGAAAGCCTAGATATGCAGAAGCTGAGGAACGAAATTCAAGTCTTGGAGTCCCAGATGTCTGAGCTGAATCAAGCCAAGGACACTCTGGCAAAAGTAAATGAAAAATATGACAAGTCCAAACAGAATGTGGCTGAGAGAGAGAGGGAGGTAAAGGCCCTCAAGAAAAGAATAGCTGATCTGGAGAAAGAGCTCACATTAGACAAAGTCACATCTGAGCTCAAGAGGGTCATATGGGGCCACATTAGCCAATCTATCACAGATCAGTGGGAATATATAGAGGCCATCCATGAGCAAATAACGCTCATTGGAAGAGAACATAAAGAGATACAACGAGCAAGGGCATCTCTAGGCAGTATGCCTGAGATTGCCAATAAAATGATTAATGTGCTGAACTACAGAACAAGTTCCCAACTCATCAAAATGGGAATTGGAAACAGGACAGAGACTATCTCATTAATAAAAAGAGTCCTGACATTGAGAAGCCTGGTCCAGATCCTGGAGCGAAGATTCCAGGACATGCAAGTAGACATTAACAAGTTTCAGAACAGGTTTTTGGCATTGCAAAACAGAGGTCTGCCTAGTCTGCTGGAACCATCAAGAAAGTTACTCTCACATGATAAATATGCCAAGAGAGTAAACACTTTTGCACTAAATCAGATTTCAGAAGCAGCAAGCTCATCAACAGAAACAGGACCCATAACAGGGCAGATCCTCTTAAACAGAGTAGAAAATTTATTTTCTATTATGAATGAAATTACACATTTATTTGATGAGCCTCCTCATTTTTACAAATATAGAGAGGCTGATGAGACCATGGGGTCAATTTTGAAGCATCAGTTCCCTGCACCAGATGTGTGGGAGGAGTTGATACGATTACTGTTAAATCAAAGTCAGTAATTGTAATTTTTCTTTTTGAAAATATTTAAATTTCATACACAGGAAAATAAAGACACATCAGCAGGTATGCAAAAAGAGGTTGGGCCAACTCAGCACAAGTATTCGGCCACCACAACAGCATTAGCAGTCACAGGTGACAGGGCCAAGAAGCTACAGGAAGACACAGCTGCACAGACACATCATTCAGTAGCTGTATCAAAGCGCTCAACCGACTTCGTGAAATCCAAAGGTCAAAATTGTTCTGACAGGAGTTAAGAGCCTTTAAAGTTCATTGAAGATTGTAATAACTTCTCATCTGCAATCTCTGTACGAGTTAATGAAGATATTTTCCCTCTCAGATGACTCAATGCCTGAGATATTTTGTAATAGACTTCTATATATTCCCCCTCGCATTTGTTAGCAGGGGTTGGACATTGGATGTAAGAAATCTTTTGATATCTATTCTGCTCCTCTTCTACTATAAATCTTCAGAGAATTAATACAAAGGATGATGGAATTTCCAAAGCTCTGTGTCTCTTGATGTCTTGCTGGTGTATGGCTGAATGTTGCAGGATTCCTGCGTATCTCATGATTCAATAAGTTTTCTTATTACTCTTTGTTATATGTTTGTTATCTTTCATATATCATTCATGTTTCCCATGTTTTAGATATCTAATAGCAAGGAAAAAGAATAGTCTCAGGATTTAATCACAGATTACCCTAAACTCAGTCTAAGCTATTATAAATGTTTTCTTCAGTTATGGTAATGAAAGTGTAATTCTTAATTGCTACCTTTCACACTATATCATCACAGTGATCTATTGTTTCAGGGATTCAAGTTTTGCTCCCGAGGAATACATCCCTTTCTCACATCCCAGCTTAGTGAAGAATTCTTAACTGCTCTTCACTGGTTGTTTACACTTCATTATCACAATTTACAGTTTGTTTCATGAAATATATAAAGGCCCTGTAATTCCAGCTGCACCAAGTCAGGATCTCAAGAAACCAACAACCACAGACTCCATTGCCCAATGGATTAATTCACCTATAGAGAACATTTTAAAACTATCAGAAAGACATCCTCCCAATCAAAACATAAAACAAACAAACCCTTACTTCATAACTAGCCTAAAATCTCCATAGAACAGAGAGAAACTTTACAGAGAGAGCCCTATCTGATTACAGCTGGGCTAGAAGCTATAATCCAAAGATTGGTTAGTAGTTACCCCGGCCGTATTCTCTTGGGAGTCATAGGGAACAACCTGGGTGTTAACATAAATGGCGACTCCGTTGGGGACCTTCAGGATCTAGAGAGTACTGTATGTCTGCTGAAAATTACACTTAAAATTTGAATATCAGTCAAGAAGCCTTCAAAGTTGTCCCTGTACCAACATTTGCAGCCTCAAGGAAGCGCTGATTCAGATATCCTTTATACTCATTTGCAGATACACAGAGGCTTTCAAACTCCTGTCCAGTCCTTACAATACAAATCTTTTCCAAAAACTTGAAAGGACTAGCTCGGAAGCTGGCTCCCAAGAAGAACCTTCGGTACACTAGGGCTAATCCTGACCCAAACCCTCCTACTGTCTTTGAAAATCCTAATACAATCTCCAAATTCATTAAGAAGCAGCAAGGGCCAGATAATATTGCTGACCTTAGTCCAGAGACAGTTCACCCCAACCGCATTTTCACTCTAATCAAAGTACTATTCCGTTCCAGCCCTAATTCCCCTAGTTCCCCATCCACATCTCAAAGCCCTCCACCCGCATCTTCTTCCCCCACACATATTCCCTTGGCCAACACTCTAAATCCTTCCATACCTGTTACCCCTGTGGTACCCACTATTCCTTTAATCCCAGTTGTCCTTGTCAATCCCCAAAATCTTGTGAATATGGTTATGAGGTATGCACCTATGCAATTACCTACCAATCCTGTCGCTCTACCTCAGGATTACCAAGCCAAAATCTCATATTTTGACTCCACTGGCCCTTACTCTGCTATTCAACATGCTAAAAGAATGCAAGATCATTTTGAAAACTATGAGATAGATGATGAGAGTGTGAGGATGAGAATCTTTGTCCAAATCTTAACAGGTGATGTTCGAACTTGGTTCAGATCACTTCCTGCAAATACCATCACCACCCCTGATGAGCTTTACCAATCCTTCACAAACAGATGGGAGAAAAAGAAGGATCCCCTACATATACTTGGTGAATATGACATGATTAAGAGAGGTCCTCAAGAGACAGTTCTGGAATACTGTGCTAGGTTTAATAATGTATATAATGCAATACCCCAAAACCTGAGACCTCCCCCTGATTTGGCCTTACACAAATTCCCAGATGGATTTGACCCTGATATGGCTTACCAATTAAAAGAAAGAGCCCCCCAAACCCTTGAAGAAGCTCAGAAGGTTGTTGTCACAGTTGAGGCAAACCTGATTGCTAAGAGGAACAGGGCTATATTAGAAAAGAGAGTTGCCTTTAAAGAGGAAGCCTCAGCCTTTGACAAAAAATTAGATGAAATAATTTCTGGTATGAAGAGGTTGGGTGACAGGGTAGAATCTGTGGAAAGGAATTCTTCATGGGAAGCATCACCAAACAAATCCAACAGGAATCCAAACTTTAGGAGGAATCAAAACCCTAATGTGGGTAAGGCTAATAATGATCCAGAAATAAGACCCCCATTTCAAGAAAACTATGCTGAAACATCCACATCAGAGGAGCAAGTGGATGATACCCATATCCACCTAATGGGTCTTGATGATGAGCACTAAGTCTTCCTAAGTCAAGAAGATCATGAATAAGAAGACAGTAAACAATTCCAAACAAAGTCAGGTGAATCATTTGATTTCAAACAAGGCTATGACACAGCTGTCTATGAAGTCCATAAACAATACAAACTATTATGTAGGACTGTGTATTTAGGTTATCCTGAATCTATTGCGTTGCTATTTCATCCGGATCTGCCATGGTAACAGAACCAATGAATACAACTGATTCACTCACAACGGAAGTAACTATTGAAGAAGTTACTGAACAAACACAGAATCCGCAAGCTACATCATTTATACTTCCCAATCTAAGCAAAAGGCCTCAAGAGCTTAATGAAAAACACAAGCCCCAAGATCAAGAAGAAACTTTGCCAAATAAGGAAAAGGTGGTCACCCACAACATTGAGGCTTAGTTTGAAAAACCCTTTGACTTGGAGGCTGAAATCGGCAAACTAAAAATAGCCATTCCTCTTGCAGAGCTAGCCAAACATGATATCTATAAACAACAGATTGATAAGTCCCTCCAACTCACTCAAAGCAAAGACAATGTAAATGTTTTGGATGACACCCCTGAATTACTGTTTTGTCCAGAGGTTGATGGGAAAACAACAGGCACAGGGATATTACCATTTTATGTTAGCTTGCATATCCATGACAAGATACTACACAATGCAATGTTTGACTCAGGGGCATCTCATAACCTGATGCCAAAATCGGTCATGGAAAGGCTGAATTTAGATATTACTAAGCCATATAAGGACCTATTCTCATTTGATTCCAACCAAGTTAAATGTCTAGGCCTGATAAAAGACTTATGTGTATCCCTGGTCCAATACCCAAATAGGACAATCTTGATGGATGTTGTTGTTGCTGATATCCCACCCAAGTATGGGATGTTATTGTCAAGATCATGGGGGGCTAAACTTCAAGGGTCCCTTCAATTGGACATGTCATACGCTACAATCACAGTCTTTGGTCAACCCAAGAGATTGTATAGAGAGTCACTAATGAAGTACATGGTCATCACTGAGGAAAAGCCTCAAAACTTCCCCATATATGCTGTCCATTCTGACATAGACTCATATATTTTGTTCAATGACAATACAGGTAACACAAAAAATGAAGAAATCCAGATAATCAAAACAGATCAGAATATCAACGAAGGAAATCCTGACTTAGAAACATTGGTTGAGTCAAAAGATGGAAGTATTCTGGAGGACAAGTCAAATAATAATGAAACCAAGACACCTAAACAAGAGCAGGAGTCTACTAAACAAATTGTTCCTCTAGAAACAAAACTGACCCCACCAAATAAGAAGACTGTCCCAGAAGTCCAACTAAATAAACAACCTAAACTTCAAGTCACAAGTCCAGACCACAGAGATATTACTCAAACTCCCCTAGAACATGAAATCCTGTGGTTCCTAAAATTTGATGGATCAGTTAACAAGTTAGGGGCAGGAGTTGGAGTTTGGATCCATAATAAACAAAACAGCCATGGAGAAGGCAGAGCCTATAGACTAAACTTCAGGTGCACTAACAACATGGCTGAGTATGAAGCTCTCCTGCTAGGCCTCAAATTAATGCAATCCCTACAAGCCATGAAAGTGTCAATCTTAGGAGACTCAGACCTCGTTATTCAACAAGTGAAAGGCAATTTTGTTACCAATGATAAAAGACTCAGGTCTTATAGGTCTGCTGCCACTAAGCTACTAGAGTCCTTCACTGAATTCCAGATTACCAAAATTCCTAGGGCTCAGAACCTTCATGCTCATAGTCTAGCCACGTTTGCAAGTACCTGTAAGCTCCCTTTTGAGCCCCATCACTGTTTTACAGCTGAAGTAAACACAGACCATCTGTCCCAAACATGTAAGGGACTGGCAGGTGTTTGATAATGACACACAAATAAACAATTTTCTGATTTTACAAGAGAGTTTTCAGGTCTAAACAAGACACTAGATAGCATCAATCACAAATACTTGAGACAGAAATCA
>APFE030261875.1:16733-50556 GCA_000404065.3 Pinus taeda
AAAGAGAGTTGCCTTTAAAGAGGAACCCTCAGCCTTTGACCAGAAATTAGATGCAATAATTTCTGGTATGAAGAGGTTGGGCGATAGGGTAGAATCTGTGGAGAGGAAGTCTTCATGGGAAGCATCACCAAACAACTCCAAGAGGAATCCAAACTTTAGGAGGAATCAAAACCCTAATGGGGGTAAGGCTAATAATGATCCAGAAATAAGACCTCCATTTCAAGAAAACTACGCTGAAACATCCACATCAGAGGAACAAGTGGATGATACCCATATCCACCTAATGGGCCTTGATGATGAGCACCAAGTCTTCCTAAGTCAAGAAGATCATGAAGAAGAAGGCAGTAGACAATTCCAAACAAAGTCAGGTGAATCATTTGATTTCAAACAAGGCTATGACACAGCTGTCTATGAAGTCCATAAACAGTACAAACTAAGAAGTAGGACTGTAAACATAACACATCCTGAAAAAACCAAGGATAGACTACAGCCCAAGATTTCCATAGTAACAGAACCAATGAATACAACTGATTCACACACAAAGGAAGTAACTATTGAAGAAGTTACTGAACAAACACAAAATCCACAAGCTACATCATCTATACTTCCCAATCTAAGCAAAAGGCCTCAAGAGCTGAATGAAAAACACAAGCCCCAAGATCAAGAAGAAACTTTGCCAAATAAGGAAAAGGTGGTCGCCCACAACATTAAGGCCCAGTTTGAAAAACCCTTTGACTTGGAGGCTGAAATCGGCAAACTAAAAATAGCCATTCCTCTTGCAGAGCTAGCCAAACATGATATCTATAAACAACAGATTGAGAAGTCCCTCCAACTCACTCAAAGCAAAGACAATGTAAATGTGTTGGATGACACCCCTGAATTACTGTTTGGTCCAGAGTTCGATGGGAAAAAAACAGGCACAGGGATATTACCATTTTATGTTAGCTTGCATATCCATGACAAGATACTACACAATGCAATGTTTGACTCAGGGGCATCTCACAACCTGATGCCAAAATCGGTCATGGAAAGGCTGAATTTAGATATTACTAGGCCATATAAGAACCTATTCTCATTTGATTCCAGCCAAGTTAAATGTCTAGGCCTGATAAAAGACTTATGTGTATCCCTGGTCCAATACCCAAATAAGACAATCTTGATGGATGTTGTTGTTGCTGATATCCCACCCAAGTATGGGATGTTATTATCAAGATCATGGGGGGATAAACTTCAAGGGTCCCTTCAATTGGACATGTCATACGCTACAATCACAGTCTTTGGTCAACCCAAGATATTGTATAGAGAGTCACTGATGAAGTACATGGTCTTCACTGAGGAAAAGCCTCAAAACTTCCCCATATATGCTGTCCATTCTGACATAGACTCATATATTTTGTTCAATGACAATACAGGTAACACAAACAATGAAGAAATCCAGATAATCAAAACAGATCAAAATATCAATGAAGGAAATCCCGACTTAGAAACATTGGTTAAGTCAAAAGATGGAAGTATTCTGGAGGACAAGTCAAATAATAATGAAACCAAGACACCTAAACAAGAGCAGGAGTCTAGTAAACAAACTGTTCCTCTTGATGAACTTGCATGCTTCTATTGATGACATGCAAACATGGATGATGAAATAAAAGGGAACTCTTCTTCACTTTCCTAAGATGGTGAGGGCCAATGCGGTCAAGTTGAAAGCACATATCTAGAGTCGAATCTAGAAGTATGGAGAGCTCCAACAACTCATCACTAGCATATAGGCTTCCCATGCACGATTATTCAAGAGTATGGATGTTGTGGTGTGCACAAATGCGATCCGATCTATTGGGACTCTCACCCAGGCGAACATGAAGGCACAGGTCTAACTAGAGCTTGACTTGTACTTCAACGAGTTGATGTGCATTGCTATCAACCCAGACTTGCCCATCAGTGCAGAAAACATGCACAAGTATGTTGCTGGTCCGATCGGATTAAAGATAATGATGTGCATGCCTTCAGATGAGTTGGAGAGAGGAGCCTAAGTAGTGTACCCGTATGCTATGGAGGCAATAGTTAGGTTTCAAACAAATGTCACTGTAGGCCACATAGACACCATCAAGAACTATCGATCTTGGCATTAGTATGTTACGATCAATTAACATGAGGATGTTGAGGAGTTGGACTTCCATGGTTTTCTAAGTGAGAGTGCTATCTAGTATGGCTTGCTCAAGCCATTTTGTTTCACATGGGTACATGTGCATTGTAATGTAATGTCTTATCAAGTGTAAGTCAATTGTTGATAGTTGGATGTAACAGTCATAGAGTAGATGAAGAGTCATGAGGATAGTTGAACTGTCACAAAGGGGAATGTCAAGGGTCACCCCACCCTTTACTATAAATAGTCCCTCATAACTCATTGTAAAGGATTTTGGTCAGCCAAGCTTCTGATAAGACTATCTTGGAGAGAGCTTGGATAGTATTGTAATGAGCCTTGGCTTCTCCACTGGGTAGAGCTAGTACATCTCTTTAGAGGAGCAAGGGGTTGTGGCTATAACATTCCGCTACCAGAACTAGTGGTTGGACATGGATGTATTGTATGACTGGAACTTACACTTCTTAATATAACAAGAGCTAACATGTTTCATGCATATGTTGTATTGTATTATATGCTATCTGGTTTACTCTAAATGATATATGTATCTGTTTACTTATGCATGCATGTATAATTATGTATGTATATATGTATGAATCTTTCTCAAATGTGTTGTTGGTTTAACCATCACTTTGGATTGCTTTCTAACTTTCCTTCCATGTTGTGATGCATCTTCACTCATGTGTTACCTTCTTAATTGCGTGCTATTAAAGGTTTCCAAGGGGTGCATTCATATCAACCCCCACGTGTTAGAACCTCTCATGCACCTTCCTTAGCTCATTGCAGCTATCACACCCTTGCTACCAATAGAGTTGTCTTACTTACCTCTATGTGCAATCGCTGTCAAGGCATTACCATACGACCCACTACTAGGAATCCTACACCAAATGGCCTGAGATCTAATTGGAAATTGTTACCAGGGAGATATAGTGACATGTTGGTGAGTCTAACACTGTCAACATTTTTGGCACTAGAAGGAGGCCAAATGACAAGCTGTGTCCTTTCATCCTGTTTTGAACCTTTGCATATCTATCATGGATTCTTGCATTCTTCTCCCTCCATGTTGTTTTTTGAATCATGAAGATGTCACCATCGTGAGATATTTCTTTGATCTCTTGTCCACTTACACGTATGGTGGTGAAGGAAAAGTGGCCTGGCCTGAATACTTACATGGATTTCTTTCCATGCTTCATGAGGAATATGGGTGTTCTGATGAACAGGCTAGCTTGCTGCTTATGTACACACTTCACAAATCTCCACTTCAATGGTTGTTCAGCCTACCGGCTGACAACATGCACTCACTCGAGCACTTATGTGATCTCATTGAAGACACTTTATATCATTTTGATCTAGACAATCTTGACCAAAAAATGCTATAGTAATGGAAGGCTCCACATGAATCAATTATGGATTTTTGGTAGCGCTTCTATGACTTGCAATTTCAAACTCCAAGGAGCCAGATGAAATTTCTTTATCTTTGGGACTAATTCGAATATTGCATTAAGAAATATTCTCATCCCAAGAAGAAGTTTGAAATCAAGCCTCACTCGAAATTCTTTAGTGAGTGAGCTATGTAATCTCAGTCGGATGTGGTCACTTTCATGGGTGACTATCTGCCATCCCCTCATCAAACATCTCCACCACTACCGAGTGATGTTGAGGATCATGCTCACATTCTTGTTCAGATTTCACATCCTCCCAAAATCACTTCTCTCAATTTTCACATAGATTTGGTTGTGATTCCATCAAGTTGTCATATGCATTTTGTTTCAAAACCTCCATCTTCATAGTCGGTTGTTCCTCCGAATGATACTACCTTATGTTCTTCCATTCCAAACTCTTCAATTATTGTGAATGAGGAACAAGCCATTGAAAGAGTTGGTGTTTCGCAACCAACATGCGATGTCATTCATGAAGAATATGAGTGGGAGCTTCAGCATCAACACTCGGCGAAGGATGTCTCCCTTCCATCCGAGCCCCCTCCGTTCCTTCTTGACATCTTTGGTGAACCTTCCATCCATGATTTCGCATGTGTATCTTCATCCACATGTGCACCCATTATTGATCACTCGGAGGACACACCAGATGCCCGTTCATCATCCAACAATGGATAGGATAAGTCTTTCACTGAAAATCCACTTGATCTTTCATCTACATGTTTCGTAGCCAAAGAGGATGAGTTTGTTCACTTTTCATCTACCCCTATGTTTGATTCATCAGATCATGAGGATGTGGATGAAATCATTGATTTTTCTGATTGTGTCTATCATGATCCATTTTCTCCCATATTCAATCATGATCATGTTCCTATTGTAGTTGATTTTTTGAAGCCACTGGTTTATGATGATCTATTTGATGATGAAGTTGAAACACTAGAGACCATCGAGGCACTTCGACCCAAGCTGATGGTTAAGTCAGGTCCTCACTCCCTTGGGGTTAGTCGAACGCCTGATCAGGAAACATTTAATCACCAAAGGCTCCTCATCACTCATATGTATGCATTGAAGATCAATCTCACACATAGACCATGCTTCTTCCACTTGAACTACATGATCCCATCACTCATGCATTGGAGTCTTACATTGAAAGAATGCGTGTAAGATGAAATTTGGATTTGTTTATTTCATTTTCTTGCATCTCATAGTTAAGAGTGTGCTTATGCTTCAAAATTACACGTGGTGTCACACAACACCGTGATAAGTCCATGAACCGCTTGTCATGCACTTGCACTAACTTATGTCCTGTGGGCACTTTGAAGCATGAAGTGTGGTTGTCTTCATTGTTATATCTTTCTTGCTTATTGGTTCACACAACTAGGTTGCTCGCGGACCAACCCATCACCAACATGGGTCAACCAATGTGCCAATGGCTGCATTAGAAATATCACTTCACGTGATTAGGCCCATGCACCATTAGCTTAGGAGTAGGAGTAGTGTTTTATTTTAGTCAGTTTGCTTGCATGCCTGTTTTCTTATTTGATTTATTTTTTGTTTATTTGCTTTCTTATTTTCTTACCCGATTTTCTTTCAATTTTCTTTTGCTCTTGCTTTATTTTGTTGTTTGTTTGTTCGCTTGTTTCATTTGTAGGTTAGTTTCACATGAAACCATGTATGACTCTTAAAACAAGATGGGTAAAGTACAAGAGGCCTTGTACAACTATTACTACTTGGTTATCTGTCATCCTGCCTCTGTATGAAGATATTGTTACATTTATTCCATGATATGTTGAAGGAAAATATATACTGTTTGAAGTAAACCTTGGTGAAAACACAACTCTTGCATGCTAACTAGTGTCACCTACTTTAGTGGGTTGTTTTTGGGTTAACCCTTGTCATCTTAGTAAAGTAGGGTAAGGTGAGGGGAAAAACCTTAAAAGGAATGTTAGAGGTATAATAAACTACTTATATGGTAAAACAAACTCTTCTACTCCCAATAAGTCAGGATCCCTCTTCTGCCCTTGTAAAATGAAAAATGAAGAAATGAAAAGTAAGAAAAATTCAAAATGAAAACTGAATAAGGAAAAAGAACAAAAAGGATTCTTGCATAGAGAGGTGATGCAAGTAGCTCCACCGGGGTACTGACCAGGCTCGCTAGCAGCAGAGCCATGCTTGTGTTCCTATGTGACTCCTTCGGGGTACTATCTAGGCCTACTGGAAATGAAGAAACACCAGAGATGAAACTAAGATTCTAAGGACTATGCTGCTTGTGCACCAATATACCCCTCAACCCTAATCGAAACAATTGTGTTTCGTTGGCTTGGAATGTGTGTCAATTAACCAAAAGCCTTGTAGATGCTACATCTTACAATCAGGCTAGTGTGAAACCAAGATGAACTGAGAACTAAACAATACTTTTGGAGGTGTTAGACTCGCTCTTCATGAACAAGGTCCACTAAGAGAGTTGGAGTTCTCCCAGTGTGTTGCCAAGTGTTCTAGCGGCTACAACCACCTCCCAAATTTTTTTCTTAGCTTCATTTTGGAGCCTCCCTACAAACTTTCCATAGCACCTTTTCTTGCTTCCTGAAGTACACAAGCTTCAGTGTTTTTCCTACACAAATATAGCCTGTCAATCATAACTTGATGCATTCCCCTCACAGGTTGCTCATCCGAACTTGGTCTAGTTGCATGCTAAGAAACTTCCCAAGAAATTGCCCAATTCCAGAGGGCAACCATCCTTCCCTCTAGAAATTGTGCAATCCTATTTGGCAGCCTACTAGGCTCCAGAGTTGCGTAATTATGCCAGTCAATCCTCATAGTGAAAATTGTACATTTTCCCCAGTAAGGCTACTCAGCCCAGAATTTGCACAAATTTTTACAGCAGTCAGCTGCTCTGCCCAGAAATTGTGTAAATCTCCTGGGTAGATAGCCTAACTATGAGCCCGAAATGTGCATTTCCTTCTAGCAGTTGAGCAACTTCATGCATGAGTAGTTGGGTTGACAAGTTCCACTCGGGACCAAGGAAACTTGAATTGCATGCATAGATTGCTTTTTCCCAGGATAGAAAAAGGCATCCCATGATTCAGGGAGTTATTTTTAGCAGTTGAAGGCTACATGAAAAGTTGTTTTAAAATTTTTTCTCCAAGTGTCACTTTTTCCTAGATTTGTGACATGCTCGTCATGAGCTCAGAACTTATTTATTTTATGCATCAGAGCTCATTCTTTCACATCTATCTTGGATCTCTGACATCTCACAACATATCCAGGGCTCTTTGACACATCCAGCTCAGCTATTCACGGGTAAGTGGTCTTAACTTGTCTTTTTTCAGCGTTTCTGTCTTTTTTTTGTGTTTTCAGATGTGCGAGTGTTGTTTGCTTAATTTCTTTGAATTCTTACTGTCGTTTACATGCATACTAGCTTTTGCTAGCACTGTTTCAGTTTTTGTTGCTATCTCACTACTGTTGCATGCATGGAACTGTTTCGCACGAATGGTCACCGATTCAGCGACTCACTTCACTCACATGCATGTTGATCTATTTACTAAATCTTTCATTCATGTTTGCATGTGTTGTACCTTACTTCTACTTTAACTTAGTGTCACCGTGGATTCACTTGCATATTTTCTTTCAGTTGCCCATCAGGTAGTCTGGCCAACCTTGGATTGGACTCTGCCTTCACCGAGACAACATTGCACAATCTAAGGAAGGAAGGCTCTACCTTTCTCTCCAGAAATGTTCATTTCTACCCAAGCACTATCCTCCAAGACTATTTGGTGCATTTATGAGGGACAATGACTATTGGCCCAAAAAATTGCGCAATGTAGTCCTTGAGTCTGTAGTCACTCCCAGCTGGAATTGTGCAATCCCAATAGCCAACATTTAGTCTGGATTGTACATTGTGGAAATCTAGCAACCAATCTTGCCTCCCAAAAGATATTGTGCAATCATTACTATCAATTCCCTGATATGTGCTATGTCATTCCCCGAATTTTCTTTGGTTTTTGCTGACATATTTCCTTCCATGCATGTTTCTTGTTTGTAGATCTTCCAGGCGTTCATTTGCCTCTTAAAAATATAGGATCAGCGGCCTCCAAGAGAGAGGGATCAAAAGACACTAAAAAAAGTGCAATTGGAGTAGCAGTTGAACGAGTGCCCGCATGTCTACTGATATATTAAGGTACAAAGCTATTTCTAGACACGGACATCAAGCTGAAATGGTAAGAGTTCGATGAAGAATTTGTAGGCACTTTTGAGGAATAACTCGAATACGATTAGGTGTATGTGAACTTTCACAAGTACAACTTGTACTGGATTACATGCAGATACCCCGCATTCCCATGTGTGGACATGATACAATGGGTTTTCTCTCACACTAATCCCGAGATGATGACCTTAAGTAGTGTCAGTGGGATGAAGCTTGCAACCTTCTGGGCATGAGATTATGATGGGATGTATCAAATGTCAGAGCCCGTGACTATCATGAAGACTCCCTTCAGCTTACCCAACAATTGTTCTAACTCTATAGGCATTCTAAAGAACTGGGTAAAGGAGCCAGCTCGATTCAAGTTGACATCTAACCAGATATATAAGACAAATATACTACAGAAGGCGTATCAATACTTGGTCATATTTTCATGTCAATTGTATGGCCAAGCACATAAACCTTCCCACAGAGTTGGGTGGTTAGGCTGGACCAACTGGTTAGAGAAGGAAAGTCATGTACCTAGTCTGGCATGCTGGCTCACCAGCTGAAGGAATAAGTAATGAAGGCTTGACAGTCACCCAGAGGTATGCATGTAGAGATTTACATGTACACCTATATCTTATATGCAATCTGTGCCCGATAGGAGTTCCCGGGTTTGGAGTGGGCATGGTCACCAACGGTGACTACTGTGAACACATATTTCAAGTTGTTGTCTGAATACAACTCCAGAGGATTAATCACATGGCTATCTGATCATTTTTTCACCCCAGTTTACAAGATGATATTCTAACAAGATCCACCCTGCATGTCAAAGGAAGCAATGGAGGCACTGATAGACATTGTTGATTGGTATGCCTCATCATCTGACACCTTCATCAAAATGTTCAGCATGGAGAAGCCTCTACATGTTCTACCAAAGTTTTCCTTGGACATACTTGTTATACAGGAAGTAGCATATCACATCTTGGCAAGATTAAAATTTAGACTACATTGGAAGCAGAAGGCACCTTGGCATGCTCTTCCATTGTGGATTGGGATATATGAGATCCAGAGTATCAAGTAGGTGGATGTAAAAGTAAAATAGATGAATAAGTATCCATTTGATCTCTGAAATTGCAATCCATATGACCCACATTGCATTGTGAAGGATCACTACACGAGAGTATAGTTCAACTAGATCCACAGGGAATTTCATTGGGTTGAGGAGGACCCATGGATATATTTCCATAATTTCTCTAGACCAAATGAATAGGTTTGCTTTGTTTTGGAGTGGTTAGTGAAGCAACATGAAGTAGCATCTTCGAGAGCACCAGCAAAGCCAAACAATAGTAGCAACAGAGGCAAGCATACCAGTGCACAAAAAGGGCAAGAGGAATATTGTCGATCACATGGAGGAGGATAAAAGCTGTAAGTTCTGAGTGGATCCACTAGTAGAGAAAGCAACTATGTCTATAGAGGCAAAGAGGCACTAGTGCGACATGAAAATCGCGCAAAGGCAGAGGGATAAGAGAAGAATGGAAGAAGCAGATAAGGAGTTGCATGAGCTAAGGGAGTAAATCCAAAAGGAGAAATAATTGCGCAAATAGGAGAGGGAAGCGCAATAGAAGTAGGTACAGAAGGGGGCACACCATGTGAAAACAAATGAAACAACACCCATATAGGTAGTGGATTCATAAAAACAGATGGCATCAGGTAGACAGGATGAACCATTGTAGGAGCAAAACTTCTGTCATGAGATAGAACAAGCACTCCAATAGTTGGATGCAGCCATGGGGCAACAAGAGTTGGAACAGGACACTGACCTCATGCCTCGCCACCAAGAAGTCAACTTACTCACTTCAATGCATCCAGATGATGAGCAAGTCTCAATTGACCAAGGAGGCACTGAGATCCTTGGTGATCAGCTGGAAGGAGAGATGCACAACATCTCATTTGAAAAATCTCAACATAGATTTGTAGAATCTCGTAGAGTGTCAAATTCAAAGGATCATACATCTCCTATGCAAGTTGAGGAACAAGTGATCATGAATGATGTGCGCAAACATCCAACAACCTTTGATGATGCAACCAGAGTGTATGTCGAAGCCACTAGGTCAAGTGTTCACTTTCTGATAGCTGAGAATGAGCGAATGGTGCAGGAACTACATACGTCCAATCAAGGAGGAGAGTTGGTGATAGCGTCTGCCCGAGCTGAACTGAAGAAGGCAATACTAGATGAAGTATTGTCCTTTGACACAGTTATATGAGTGTTTTACTCTTATTTTGGTACCGTGCATAAGGTAGTCATCCATCTCAATGGATGGCAACAATGATGTGCTAGAAGAGAACATATCTTGACAAAATTGCATGTTGCTGTTGATGACATGAAAACATGGAAAATGAAATTCAAGGGAGCCCTACATCACTTGCCTAAGATGATGAGGGCCAATGTAGTCGAGCTGAAAGCACATATCTGGAGTCAAATCTAGAACTACAAAGAGCTCCCGCAGCTCCTCACTAGCATACCAGATTCCCATGCACGAGTATTCAAGAGTATGGTGTTGTGGTGCACACACATGTGATCCCATCTATTGGGACTCTCACCCAGGCGAATATGAAGGCACAAGTCTGACTAGATCTTGACTCATACTTTGACAAGTTGATGCACATTGCTACCAGCCCAGACTTACCCATTAGTGCAAAAATAATGCACAAGTATGTTGTTGTCCCATCCACATTGAAGACAATGTTGCACATGCTTTCAAATGAGTTGGAAAGAGGAGCCCGAGTAGTGTACCCAAATGCTATGGAGGTAAGAATCATGTTTCAGACATATGTCACTGCAGAGCACACGGACACCATAAAGGACTATCGATCTTGGCATCAGTATGTTATTGTCGATCAGAATGAGGATGTTGAGGAGTTGGACTTCCATGGTTGTCTAAGTGAGATTGATCTCTAGCATGGCTTTCTCAAGCCATTTTGTTTCACATGGGTACATGTGCATTGTAATGTAATGTATTCTCAAGTGTTAGTCAAGTGTCGATAGTTGGATGTAACAATTATAGAGTAGATGAAGAGTCATGAGGGTAGTTGAACTGCCACAAAGGGGAATGTTAAGGGTCACCCCACCCTTTGCTAGAAATAGTCCCTCATAACTCATTGTAAAGGCTTTTGGTTAGCCAAGCTTCCGATAAGACTATCTTAGAGAGAGCTTGGACAATATTGTAAGGAACCTTGGCTTCTCCATTGTGCAAAACTAGTACATCTCTTTAGAGGAGCAGGCGGTTATGGCTGTAATGTTCCGCTATCAGAACTAGTGGTTGGACATGGATGTATTGTATGACTGGAACTTACACTTCTTAATATATCAAGAGCCAACATGTTTCATGCATATGTTGTTTTGTATTCTATGCTATCTGGTTTACTCTAAATGATATATGTATCTATTTACTTACACATGCATGTATAGCTATCTGTGTATGTATGTATGAAACTTTTTGAAATGTGTCATTGGTTTAACCATCATGTTGGATTTCTTGCTAACTTTCCTTCCATGTTGTGATGCATCTTTGCTCGTGTGTTCCCTTCTTAACTGCGTGCTATCACAAGTTTCCAAGGGGTGCATTCATCTCAACCCCCGTGTGTTAGAACCTCTCATGCACCTTCCTTGGCTTGCTATAGCTATCACACTCTTGCTACCAACAAAGTTATCTTACTTTCCTCTGTGAAAAATCACGGTCAAGGCATTACCATACGACCCACTACTAGGAATCCTACACTAAACGGCTTGAGGTCTTATTGGGACTTCTTACTGGGGAGATCCCCGGACGTGTTGGTGGGTCCAGCAACGTCAATAGTCTCAAACAATGAAGTACAAATGCAGGGACACACAAATTCAGATTGGGAGGACAATGCATAAGAAATAAAGTGTTCATCAAGGTATTACTTCAATTTGGGCTCTGTTATGATTCATGGATGAGTAGGATTGAGTATGCATGACATGTTAGATGTTGTTGAGTTGCATGAAAAATAATAATCTTAATTAGACCCATAACTTATCACATATTGCTCTATTTTTAGTCTTATTTGACTCATTACAAAGAGAATTTTTTTGATGAATATTGAGGCTCCTCATCCAATGACATAATTTTGAAAAAACATAGAAAGATCCTAAAACTAAAAAAATAATAAAAAATAAAATTAGTAGTATCAAATGTAATTTTGAGATAGCCTTTAATTTTATGAATTTTCCTTTGTTACATTTATGAATCAATTATCATATTACCTTGAAATTTGTAAAATCCATACACCTCGACTTCTAAATTAATAATTCCCCTCCTCACTATGAATAAGAATTTCATAATTATTTGTCCTAACTCTTCAATAAAAAATAATTTTCTATTCAAACCATGATTGTACATAGAAATATTTAATATGATATTCTTATAATTGTATATAGAAATATTCAATATGAAATTCTTAACGATGGTTCATGGTACTTGTACATTTCCATGCCCTTCCACAATGTGAATTTTTCAATGACGTAGAGTAAGCCTTTTTTTTTGGTCTCGGACATAATCTTCACAAAAGAATTATAATATGCATTTTTATTATTTGAGGAAGCTAATTCAAAATACAATTTTACTAAATTTTTGTATGGCTAATAAATTTATAAAAATTTGACACTTTTCTATTTTGTAGTAGTACAAATTAAAATTTCTATCTTAAAAAAAAATAACTTCAAAATCATAATTCCAAAATAAACGCCTGTTTTATGTTGCTTCTTTCCCACATAGAAAATAATTTTTAATGAACTAAAATTATATGCTAGCTCTTAGAATGTACTCTCATTTACACCTTTTAATGAACAATAAATTTATATGCTAGCTTTGGGAGCGTACTTTCACCTCTAACAATGGTGTTTATTTTTTTTTCAATGTCTCACAACTAACCAAAAAACCTCTTAGAGTGTATTCCTCACTTACAACAATAAAGTTAAAGTTTACTTCTTTTCAATCTCTCATTCCTAAGTACAAAACAAAAAACTTTCTTGCATCTGGTTCTGATTAAAATTATACTTCTTCATATCATTCTCAAGACCAAAAAAATACATAAAATGGATTTTAAAATTTAATTGTTAATTGGAATATCGAATTTTTCCATAATCAAATTATTTTATTATAATTTTTATTAGATAGCTTAATAAACATATTAAATAATTGATAATTAGAATATGAAATTTCTTATAATCAAATTATTTTATCATAATTTTTATTAAATAATTATATATTTATTAGTAATGGATTGGAATTTCAAATTTCTTATAATAAATTTTTATTATAATTTTAATAAATAATCTAATAATATTAATAATTATTTTTATCATCATAAAATTACTTTTTTTTATAAACTTTAAGAGACTTTATAGTTTTTATTATATAATTTAATAAACATATTAAATTATTTTTATCATCATTAAAGATTTACTTTTCCTTTCTACTTTTCTTTTTATAAAATTTAAGAGACTTTTAAAAAGACAGATCTTTTGTTTGATCAACATGATTAATTGAACTTCTTCATCTTTAAAAAGATATTCCCTATTAACTTTGCTTAATTCAGTTTCTTCATCTTAATGTACAGTAAAAATGAATGTAACTTTTTTTATGAGAATAAATTTGTCAAAATATAAAAAAAGAACATTTAGTAACATTAAGAAAACATTTTTTTATGAGAATAAATTTTCCAAAATATTAAAAAATATTTAGTAACACTAAGAAGAAATTGTTTATTTAAAAGTTTTTTCCACGTTAATATACTATTTAAAAATCAAGTAAGTAAAGTTTATAATAATTAGATATGGAATATGCCTTAAAACTATTTTGTTTGATTAAGAGTTCACCTTTCTTGGAGGTAAGGTTAAGGATCCAAGATCTAGAGGCATCTGGTAGTAGTGAAAGCCTACACCTTACACACTACTAGCCAGTAATTCTAGGTGAGATGATTATCAATGAGTAAGCCTACATTCATAAATACTATCTAATACTTACTATCCTCATTGCTTGTTTGTCAACTAAACTATAATAATCTTTCCTACTATATATATATATATATTTAATATATAAAATTATTCTTCTTAAATATTACCATCATTTACCTGTGTTCAAAAACAATATCTACCAACACAATTCAGTGTATTCTAATTAAGAGACTTAAATTAAAATCAACTAAGGTATATTCTAATAAAGACTTCTTTATAACTATAAGGCAAAAATTTTGATAATCTTCTATATTTTCAGAAATATAAGAAAATCTTCAAATTTAAAATAACAATAAATTATTAATTAATTTAAACATTAACAAAAAAAATATTTATAATAAATTAAAAGATTTATTTACTACAATAAATTTTAATAAATTATACATTTGTCTATTTTAAAAATTTAAAAAAACATAGAATCTGTCCTATTTTTAATTTCGAATTTTAATATTATTTATAAAACACTTTTAGATACGGTGTAAATGTTTGTTTAAAAGATATATTTTATTTTTATTTTTACTTTTCTTTTTTTCTCTATAAATTAATCTAATCAAAGTTAATTAAATATTTTTATATACAAACCACATTAACAATACACCTTGTTTTTCATTAAAAAAACATTAAATTAATATCTTCCGATACAAACGGAACATTAAACCAAAGATTTCCATGTCAAGCTCTTAGCACACAAAAGTGAAACGTATTATTACAGCATGAGCCCATATTTCTTCCCTTACAAATTACCCCTTTTAACACTTTAAAAAATAACATTAGAAAATAAAGGGAACATTTAAATCACATTGTAACTTTAATGCACCTCAGATCTTTCCTCCAAATGAGTAAAACATGGTTTTACTATCCATGTATTACCAATATTTGGCCCATAATTACTTGGGGCAAATCTTGAGAATATATATATATATATATATATTTATATTCAAATCTCCTCTTTTCGGAGTTTTTTTTTGACAAAGTACATGCCATTCCTTATCAAACAATAAATAATTAGTTTCTTTTGCAGTTATTTTCTACGAGACATTATTATGGACATTTGAAGGGATTTATGGACGAAATTTAAGCACAGGAGCAAACATTTTACTAAAAAAGTGATATAAAAATTAAAACTCAATTTATACACACGCGCTCATCACTGTGGTGCGAGATGAGTTCCGAGCTCAGAGGAAGTAGTAAAATCAACAAATTTGAAGTATATCTTGATTGTTCTTTTAAATGGATCTAGCATGCATTAGATGGTAACATAGATGAGTAGAAGTGAGACTTACGATTAGAAGGTTCTCCTAGAAAGCAAGCGGATCATGAAAAGTCATCTTGAGTTTTCAGGTACATTTCTAATAGTATTATTGTTGCTTCTGTTATAGAATTATATCAGATGGATGTATATAAAGATGGATGTAAAGGTTCTTTTATCAATGAAGAAATTGAGGATGAAGTTTATAAGAACCATTTCAAATTTTTGAAAGACATGGAGTTTCTTGCTTGCAAAAGGTCGTACCTTAGACTTGGATTGATAGATCAAGGCTGATATTATATGATTTTTTTCCTGATGGAAGTAGAAGGAATCATGTGTTAGAGAAAACAACTACGGTAGAAAGATTTGATTCTATAATGGAGGGAGAAATTAGGGAGCCTTGTTTTAGCTTAAGAGGGAGTTAACCTCTAAGTTCAAGATGAAGGACCTAGATTTGATGCATTACCTCCTTGAAGCATATTATTGATATCCCTCACATATTTTTGAGATAATGGACTATAATTAAGATTGTTATGCTAGCTAGATGATATGATACAAAAGGAGAAGTGGCAGAGAAAGCAACCAGGATGGATACAAAAAGATCAATTTTAGAAAGAGAACATAGTTAGGGTAACTAGAAAGTAGTTGATCCACTTATGGTTGAGCCAAGACATGTGGCTCAACATGTGTTGAAGTACTAAGATGGTACATTTTTTTATCGCACAACTTTTCATGGTTTGAGATATGTCTCAAATAATGTAGTACAAATGTATGGACACACAAATTCATATTGGGAAGGGACTGGAGAAGATAGAAAGATTTCATCAAGGTATTACTTCATTTTGGGCTATGTTATGATTCATGTGTGAGTAGGAAGTAGACATCTACTGCACTCAGTACTGCAAAGGCTGAGCATATTACAACTTGATTGGAAAGTTGTGAAGCAATATGGCTTCAGAAACTATTTGTATGATTGTTTGATCAAGTGTAGGTGATGACATGATGACAAGTCAAAGACCATTAATATCTAGTACCAAGCTGTGGTATCGAAAGGATTAATGAAGCTCTAGTACTGTTGTACAATTAAGCAGATTACTGGCAAAGCCTTGGTCCCATGGTGAAGTATATATAATTTAAGGACAATATTGAAGTGATTAAGCATATCTCTTTCAGCAAGAGAGAGCGATGAAGTTGAAATATAAAGGAGAATCATTACCGCTAGGTCAGGTTGACTAGGATTAGGGAAAATGGTCTAGAATATTGATGTGATAGCATTAAGAATATATATTCTCCCCGTGTCAAGTGTTTTGATCAAAATTGAGGAGAATGGTCTAACAAAGGACTACCATTTTTCATATGTTAGGTATGTTGACTAGAATTAGGAAGAATGGTCTGAGAGCCTTAGAATCACTTACTCGAATTAGTGCCTCTCAACACCAGGCTCAAAACTCTCTAGATATATTGAGTGAGCTCATTTAGCATCAAGCCCAAAATTTCTCATGTGTAGCGTGGCCTTTGGAGATTCACAATGTGTCAAAGATATTGACTAGAATGATGGGAACCAAGACTACTATGCATACCATGTGTTAGATGGACCATAATTATGGTGACTATTTAAGGCTAATGATGTACCATGTGTTAGGAGTAATGACTAGGATTATGGTAAGGATACACCACAGGTCATACGTATCAACCAAAATTATGGTAGCTAGTTGATACCATTGATTTACCATGAGTTAGAGTTTCTAACCAAAATGATCATAATTGGATGATGTTGAGGTTGATGATGAATTGTTTTAACCTTTTCTTAGAGAATTTTTTCAAGATGAGAACATCTAAATAATCATTATGAATACCTCCTTAGCTAAGAAGGGCTATTAAATTTTTTAGCTATGGCCCGTCTTCATAATTCATAATTTTGGCCCTTGATGTATATATAATTATATGTATAAGGCATTTTCTTAATGTGAGCTTCAAAAGACAAAAACAAAAATTTAGGATTTATAATTTTTGGCTCTAAGAAAGTCAAGTCAGCCCTCCAAGTTGGCCTGCCCATTGTCACACCGATTTGACCTCCCAAGACACTATACATACACCATTAGTTCTCCTCCACAAGGACACAATTCAGAACAAACAATAAATATATCTCTATTCATCCAAGCAAAGGATGTAAGGAAGAAGATGGCCAAAGTTATCTAGCGATTGAACGATCTCTCTCCTTCTCATGTAGCCTCACATGTGTGGAATTTTTGTCAAACTAATTTCACACATGTGAAATAATTTATGGGTATCATTGGGGCAACATGCTTAAGTTTTTATGGTGCAAGAGTAGGCCGAAATTTGGCCCTAGAAGATCAAACTAGAATGCATTTAGTGGGTAGAATATTGATATGACAAGTAGGCAGGTTGATTAGGGTTGACAAGGACTTTCTTGTTGGTCATTTTGACTAGAAGGATTAGATGTATCTCTATTGAAATAAATAATTTATCTAAGCAAAACATTTTTGGGGTTTTCCCAGGGCAAGTTCTCGAGTTTCTTGTTTTGATTGTCTCTCTATGACCTTATTGGCATTTTTTTCTATTGTTAATATATTTTGTGTAATTATTTATGATGAATATGAATGCAAGAAAATATTAACTAAATAAATCATAAGTAGTTATTATCAGTTTATAAGATCCTATGAAAAATCAACACATCTTGGGATTAACGTGGAAAGTGCCATGGGGGTTTGGTAGTGATAATGTGGAATCCAAGTAAGGGCCTAGGTGAGGTGGACTACCTACAATGAAATGGTAGAGCCACGTGAGATACATATGGATGACATATGGGGGTCCCTTGCTGATGTGACACTATCTAATTGGTTAAAATTTGAATGGGAATAACTTTCAATATAGGAGTCAGATTGAGATAAATTTATATTATCAGAAATATCTCAATGAGATGAACAAAATGGTGACATTTGTTTGTATTTAAGAGGATGATTCTATTTTGTGACCCCATATTCATAAGAGAACTTGGCGATCATGTTACATTATCAAGTAACACCTTCTAAAATCTGAGTTAGTTCAAGGAGTAGGAAGGAGTGTTACAACCCTACCATGAATATCACAAAATCATGTTTTCTTGTAATGGTTTATCTCTATGTCCATGTGTCATAAAGTGCCCCCTTGTAAAGCCTTTGTTGTCGTGATGATTTTATTTACTCATCTTGAATGGACCATAAGTAGAACAAATATCTCAAGGTGATAAATTATCTTCTTCCATTGCTTATTAGTGATTAGAGAGAGTGCCATAGTTAAGGTGTCTCAATTATTATGAAGTGTTGATGTCTCAAGGTGGTAATGATTCTACTATGCCTACACAAGTGCACAACATGACCTTTTCACTTATGTGAATGTCCTAAAAGAAGACCATGAACTTCAAGCAGGGAAATGCCACACAATGCCCCATATTGGAAGGGATTGATTCCATATTTTAGATGATATTAATGCGAAAGACACTCCATGAGTATGAACAAAGTATTTTTATTACTGGAAGAGTTATGAATATAGAATAACCCCTTAACTAATTTAACCATGTATCCAAATTTTACAAATCTATAGTATGTTCATATAAATAGGTACCAAATTTAATTTCACCTTGAAGAGTGATATTTCTTTGAAATTAATACCCACAAAAAGTGTGTCTATCATTGTTAGGAGACACTAGAAAATTTGGGTGAAATGATATATCATCTTGTTCCTTTGTCACTTGAGGGTTTCTCAAAGAAACAACTTGGTAGGATATCTTTCTCCATCATATTTCTTTTCATTTTCCACTTGAATCCACTTAATTCAATGAAGAAGATCTTCAAAATGACCAACTAGCCCAATGGCCATCTTTGTAGAAGTTGATCTCATTTGGTACATGAATAAAAACCAACACGAAGAATATTTCTTTCATGCCACTAATTTGGATTTTGCTAAGAATGAAATGAAAAAAATCTATAACAAAAAAGAAACATAATGATTTAAATGAAACCTGACTTCTATTAATGGAAAATGGGTTAAAAACACTATGCAAGTACAAGGTTTAGAATGGTGGTATCTATCTCTAGGAAGAGATGTGTGTGTTGCACTCACTCACTAAAACCCCATATAAAAGGAAAAAAAGTACATTTTGTAACACTTCTAAATCTTTAGAGAGATAAACGTCCTAACATGAATTTAGTTTGAGTGTGCATGACATGTTAGATGATGTTGAGTTGCATGAAAAGAATAATCCTAATGGGACCATAGCATATCACATATTTATCTATTTTTAGTATTATTTAACACACTCTCTCTCTCTCTCTCTCTCTCTCTATATATATATATATATATATATATATATATATTGAAGCTCCTCATCCAATGACTTAATTTGGAAAAAAAATGGAAAGATCCCAAAAACTAAAACAAGAGTTTAAGAAAAAAAATTGATAGCATCAAATGTAATTTTGAAATAACCTTTGATTTTATAAATCAATTATCATATTATCTTGAAATTTGTATAATCCATACACCTCTACTTCTAAATTAATAATTACCCCTCTTGATTATGAATAATAATTTCAGGCAGAAATTAATTCTTGATTCCTTAATAAAATATACTTTTCTATTCAAACCATGATTATATATAGAAATATTCAATATAAAATTCTTAACAATTTTTAATAGTAATTTTACATTTCCAGGCCCTTATATAATGTAGTTTTTCCCGCCCTTATATAATGTAATTTTTCCATCGCATAAATTAAACATTTATGTTCAGGACACAATCTTCACAAAAGATTTATAATGTGCATTTTTATATATCATATTATTTGAGGAACCTAATTCAAAATACTAGTTAACTTTGAGAAACCCTCCACAAATCTTTTGTGTAGCTAATAAATTTATAAAAATTGGACACTTTTCTATTTTGTAGTCATCCAAATTAAAATTCCTATATTAAAAAAACAAATAACTTCAAAATTCTAATTCCAAAAAACACACTATTTAATAACTTCAAAATTCTAATTCCAAAAAAACACATTATTTCGTTTGCCTATGGAAAATAAAAATAACTTTAAAATTCTAACTCCAAAATAAACACATGTTTTATGTTACTTCTTTCCCACATGGAAAATAAATTTTAATGAAAAATAAAATTATATTCTAGCTCTTGGAGTGTACTCTAACCCATAACAATGGTGTTTATTTCTTTTCAATATAAGATAACCAACCAAAAAAACCTCTTAGAGTGTATATCTGACATATAGCAATGAAGTTTATTTCTTTTCAATGTCTCATTTCTTAATTAAAAACAAACAACTTTATTGCTTTTGCTAAAGTTATGCTTCTTGATACCATTCTCAACTCCATAAAAAAACATAAAAATATAGTTCAAAATTTGTATAATTATTAATAGAAATATCAAATTGTCTTCATGATCAAATTAGGTTTAAATATAATATTTTTATGAGAAAATTTAATAACATATTAAATTATTCTTATTATCATTAAATAATTTATTTTGTTTTATAAAATAAGAGACTTTTAAAAATACATACCCTTTGTTTGATCACATGTCTCTTCTAATATTATTAACTTGACTAATTCAACTTCTTCCTCTTTAAAGCCTTAAAAGAAGATAATGCCCTATTAACTTGGACTAATTCAACTTCATTCTTAATGCATTGTCAAAATTAATCTAATTTTTTTAATGAGAAAAATTTGTAAAATATTATATTATATATATATATATATATATATATATATATATATATTATATATATTTATTTTTAGTAATACCAAAAAATAAATCGTTTATTTACTAGTTTTTTTATAATTTAATATGTTATTTAAAGATCAAGTAAGTAAAGTCTATAATAATTGAGTTTAGAGTATGTCTTAAAATTATTTTTATTTTGTTAAGAGTTAGTTTTTTTGGAAGTAAAGAAATAAGGTTAACAACTCAAGCCCTATAGGCATCTGGTAGGAGTGAAAGCTTGCCCCCTTACACACTACTAGCTGTGATTTTACTTAAATAACAACTTACACAGCACTAACCATAATTCTAGATGGCATGGTTTTCCTTAAATAGTAATAATGAGTCTACTTACACTCATAAATATTATCTCATGCTAACTATCCCACCACTAGTTTGTCAACTAAATTATAATAATTTCCCTCTATAATATATATATATATATATTATATATATTAGATATATTATATTTAAAAATACAATTTTCTTAAATACTTTTCTCATTCACATGTATTCAAAGCTATAACTAAGATATAATAATAAATTTTAAAATATTATTTCTTAAATACATTTCCTCATTTACTTGTATTCGAAAACTATATCTTCCCAATGTATTGTAAGTGAGACTTAAACTAAAATTGATAATTATATTCTAATAAAAATAAAAACTTGAAATATGGTGAAAGTATAAAAAATAAAACTTGAAATGTGGTGAAAGTTTTAATATCTTTTATATTTTCAAAAAATAAAGAAGATTCTTAAATTAAAAATAAAATTATTAATTATTTATATATTTTTTCAAATTTATAAATAATATTATTATTATAATAAATTTATACAAAGTATAAAATTTGTGTAATTTCAAAATTATTAAAATTTATTTTATATTGAATATCCATTTAAATTTTAAAAATATTTTATTAAATTATTTAAAATCTATCTTATATTTAAATTTCAAATCCCACTTTTAATGAATACTTAATTCCAACTTTTAATGATTACATATTAAAACACTTTTTTATACGGTGTAAATGTGTTTGTTAATTTTAATAAAATTAATAATAATTTATACGGTGTGAATGTGTTTTTTCTCCATCACATGATTCATAATAAAATTAATTAAATAATCTTATATGCAAACCACATTAAAAATACACCATGTTTTATTAAAAAAAAGTTAAATTAATATCTTTCCTAAAACTTCAAGACATTATCATAAAAACCCTATATCTTCTGATCCAAATGGAGCATTAAACCAAAGATTTACATGTCAAGCCTAGGCACAACTCTTAACACATAAAAGTCAAATGTATTATTACATCTGTAGAATTGAGACTTCTGTGATTTGTCATAGTTATAAGGAGAGCTTCAGCGTAAATCACATAAGAAAGATTTTTGCCAACTCATTTCGAACCAACCAATGTGGTTCATCATCAGGACAAGTTGAAAATACAGATCCAGCCCATCGTGTTAAATAGTATAAGCAGAGACTCCAATAGCTAAAACCCTCTAACGGCTACTTTATCATTCAAGAACCCCAGTCAAACTAAGCCCATCGTGTTAAATAGTATAAGCAGAGACTCCAACAGCTAAAACCCTCTAACGGCTACTTTATCATTCAAGAACCCCAGTCAAACTACCTGAGGCATGGTAGAATAAAGTCCTCAGCTCTAGCAGAGCATGTGGACAAAACTAAACATCATGTCTGCATAGAAGAGGCCAAAGTCATTGCTAGGGTGGATAGGTTTCATCATCGCAAGTTAAGGGAAGCTATTGAAATTGAGCGAAGACCCATCAATCTCAACAGAGATGATGGGTGGAAGGTTAGTAGAAATTGGATCCCGGCATTGTCGTCTTAAGTTTTCTTCCTCCCCCCTCTGTTCTTCCAGGTTCTTTCTTTGGGTGGGCGTGATTTTGTTCTTGAGAGTCAGGTTTTCGCTCATCCTTGGCAGCGTTGTTCTTCGTATGATTACCCTCTTCTTGGGCAGTATCTCATTTGTATGGAGAATTCATTAAAATTAAGCATAAATTATTCTTATATTATTAATAACAATATAAAAACAAAAAGGGCAATTCAATTAACAGTCTCTTATAGCTTTTACATTAATATGAAATATCTCCTTCTTCATTTTAAACTCTTAAGCATTTAGTACCATTAATATGCATAGTCCCATATGTAACATTATATTAATTAATAGTATAACCATAACATAATATTGTTATTTAGGTCTTTTATAAATTAATTTAAATATATTAATTGTTAATATTTATTTTTGATATTATTAATTATTTATATTACTATATTTATACATATAACATTAATAATTAATTTATATATAATATTAAATTAATTTGTAATTAACCTAATTTTAACCTTTTCTATAAATATAATACGTTTTTATTTAGGACATATATATATTAATATAAATTAATTAATTAACTATTTTTATAGTATTTATTAAAATATATATATTATTATTTTTCACATAAAATTAATTGTAAATTTATTATAAATAAGATAAATTGCAATTAGGGTAACAATAATAACAAATAGCCCTCTTCTTTAAAATATTGTATAATTAGTAAATAAGCTTAATATTACATTGGTAACAAAATAACAAATAAGGCATTTAGAATATAGGTTATAATAATTAAAGTATAAATATACATTATATGTAGGTTAGATTTAAAGAATTAATTAAATAATATTAAATATAAATATTTGATAATATTTTACGTTAATGGGTAAAATTTGAAATTAAATAAATGAATTTTTTTAGCAGATTAACCTTTGGTTGGATTTATTATTCACCTTTAACCCAGCTCTGAATCTAATAGTATTTTAATATTAAATTAATTAGAGGTAGTTTGACTGGGGTTCTTGAATGATAAAGTAGCCGTTAGAGGGTTTTAGCTGTTGGAGTCTCCGCTTATACTATTTAACACGATGGGCTGGATCTGTATTTTCAACTTGTCCTGATGATGAACCACATTGGTTGGTTCGAAACACGTTGGCAAAAATCTTTCTTATATTATTACATCATCAGTCCATATTTCTTCCCTTACAAATTACCCCTGTTAACACTTAAAAAAATCTAACATTAGGAAATAAAGGGAACATTTAAATGAGGTTATAAGCTTGAATGCACCTCAGATCTAAGAACTTTCCTCTAAAGGAGGAAAACATGGTTTTACCATCCATATATTATGAATATTTGGCCAATAATTATTTATATATCTATTTATCTGTATATATATTATATATATATAATTATTTGGAAACCTGAATTTTCAAATTCCTTTTTAGAATTAAATATTTTTAAATCTATTACAGATTCTCCAAATATTTAAAAATCGGACGGACATGAATGCGGTCAATTTCTTTTACAGTGACCATGTCCGTCCGATTCTCAGGGAATCTGTTTAAAGGGCCGGAGTTCTTCGACAAAGTAGATGCTGTAAATAATAAATAAATAATTTTATTTGCAGTTATTTTCTACGAGACATTATTATGGACATTTGAAGGGATTTATGAAAGAAATTTAAGCACAGGAGCAAACATTATACTAAACAAATGATATAAAAATTAAAACTCAATTTATACATACGTGCTCATCACTGTGGTGCGATATTGCGCCCTTCGGAAAAATAGGTATCCCACCTCAGTTTTCGTAAGTCGCAAACCCTAGACCACAAAATCAGTCGTTGTAGATACATAAACACTTGAATGACAGAGTTTAATAATAATAGGACTGTAGATCTCGTCGTAGATTTTCATGTTTTGGATTACATGCAGCATATCCAGCAGAAACCTGGTTGCTTCGTCAATGCAATGCCTGTGTCACCTTTGTTAAAACTAGGACGAAATCAATGTCGTTTCAATAAATTAGGACTATCCCAAAAAATCACAAAAAATGGAATGCACAAAAAATCAGCTAACTAAAGAAAGCGGAAATCAGCTAACTAAAGAAAGCGGAGAAATACGGTAAGAAATACATTTGCCCTTCTTATTCAGGAGCACAGTCATTGCTTCACAGCGTCATTCAGTTATGTGGCAAAAATTACATTTAGGGTTTTGGTTGTTTTAGGGATTTTTAATGGTGTGAAATCTAAACACTTTCACATTAGGATTTCTTAAAAAAGAAAAATTAGTTTTTGGCTAGAAATGGGCTGTCCAAGCAAAAATGATGGCCTCATTAGACAATATTTTTTGTGAGTGTAATGTTAAATGGTGGAAATTTAAAGAAATATAAAATGATTAGAATAATTTTAAATAATTTTTATTCCAATTTTCAATAATATTAATATTTTGTTAAATTGTAGAATTGAGGCTTCTGTGATCCATGTCAATAAGAGAGATTTTTCAGCGTAAATCACACAAAAAATTTTGTTAAATTTTTAAATTTTTATTTGTTAAATTTTCAAATTAAAAAAATTTAATTTAAAAAAGTAAATTAATATTTATTTAAAAATATTTTTAATATTAATTTCTTTTATAAATAAAAAATAGTTAAAAAGGAAAATATTTTCTCTTAAATTATTTTGTTTATAATTTATATTAAATCTAAATTTCATATATTTATTATGCCACTAATTTTTTAGTATTTTAATACTTTTTTTTTTGTAAGCTTTGGTGGGACTCTCCAATTTTCATGTCCATTACATACCCCACTACGGGGAAGGGTAGCCCAAGATTTGAACCCAAGACTTCCGGTTCGGTGAGACTTCATTTCCACGGCCATTACCACTTGAGCTACTCCATGCCAACTTATTTTAATACTTTTAAACATCACAATGAAACTCCAAATAATTATAAATAATCTCTCACCTTTTAAATCATATAACCCATTTTGTCATCTCATCATCATAAGTGTCTAATATTATATACTTATTATAAAATTAATTTCAAAATTGATTATTATAACCTTTTTTATTACACTTACTTTTTAGCTTATCGGATTATCTTGGAATTTACTTTTTTAAATTTAAGGATAATTTTGTATAACATAAAAAATTTAGATATATATATATATATTTAAATTAATTTGAAATTCATGTATTTATTAGTTTTACTATGGTTCAATTAAGGGGGGCGTTTTTATTTTATTTTTAATTTTTTTTTAAAATAGAAATGTTAAATTGAACGCTAATATTTAACTAAATTAGAAACAACATAAAAGTAATATTTTTTTAATTAATATTAATTTAGAAACAACATAAAATAATAATTTTTAAAAAATATTATATTTTAATGAAATACTTTAAATGTTTTAAATTAGTATTATTATAGAATTGTTGATAAAGTTTTAATTTTTTTATAGTTTTTTTGGGTATGGTGATAGGGTATTTTATTAAGGGCATTCCATGGTGAAAAGGTTAACCATTCCAAATTTAGTAGGCAAAAATCCAACCATGTTAAGGGTTGGTGTGGCCTAGGCATGTTGCCTTTTCCTTAGATGCTTTTTAGGTCTTGGCTACCATGATCTCAAAATTCACATTTCCTAACAAAAATAAATAAATTCTTAATTTTATATTATTTAAAATTATATATTTAAATTTATAATAGACCCAATATTTTACGATACTACTAGAACATTTAAATTGTACAAATTAAACAATTCAAATTTATAATTCCAACATTTTCTTACTGAAATTTACATGAAATCATTAAAAAAACCCAAAAAAATCTATAAAACCACACATTATCCACTCTATTACAATTAGATAGAGCTACACATTTTTAGTTAGGTTATAATTACAACAATTTATGAATAATAGAAATAAATTAGATTGAATCTGGGCTTAATCCAAATCCCAATTTACAAAACAAAATATGGATTATTTTAAATATAAGCTAAATAGTTGAAAAATGTTGATAAGTTTTAGAGTTTTTTTTTTGGTTTGATAAGAAATACATGTAAAATATTCATTTTAAAAAAGTATGATATAATTTTATTAATTAATAATTAATAAAGTAATTTAATAATTATATGAAATACATATATTTACAAGGTATAATTAATTAATGATCATTGTTATGAAATACTATGTAGATCATGAGATTCAAATTTAAATCTTTGTAGGTGAAGCCAGTAAAAAATAATTATATTAAATAATTATAAAAAAATATTAATTTATTAATAATAAACAAATGAGTAAATAAAAATTTAATATTGAAAATTTCATTATAATAAATATCCCAACCTATAAACACATAATAGATATTTCTTATAGAAAAGAGATTATTCTACTGTTTATAATAGATATTTCTTATAGAAAAGAGATTATTCTACCACATCCTTTTGTAGAGTATAGTGACATGTATATATAAAACAAAAACTTTCTCATGATTTGGTAAAGAGATGATGATATGAGTGGATCTATGTCATGTGGATAGGTATGTCAATTTTGGAATAGGATTGCCATAGTTTTAATTTAAAAGGTATAATAGGGTTGTCATAATTTTAATTTAAAATACATGTTAATATTTTAAAGGGTATGATGTTATTTATTATTTAATAATTAATAAATTAATTTAATAATTATAACAAATATGTATGTTACAAGGTGCAAATCAATTGACGATTGTCGTGCTATGAAGTACTATGAAAATTATGAATTAAAAATTCAAATATCCGTAATTCAAGTCATTTCATATATATATATATATATATATATAAACAAAATAAAAATTTAATATTGAAAATTTCATTATAATAAAAATATCTTAGACTTTAAACACATGATAAATATTTCTTAATTCTCCCACATCTTTTTATACAATATAGTGACACATATATATAAAACAAAAACTTTTACATGTAAAGAGATGAGGATATGAATGAATCTACTTGTTAAGCAGATAGACATGTCAATTTTCGAATAGGGTTACCATGTATATTTTTTCATTTATAAAATTTAGCATAGGGTTTATATACCTTTGTTTATAATATTTATATTAGGATTTATCATAGAATTTTCTCAATACGAAAGTGAAACATGGTCAACCATGGTCAATCTTGGTTAGCGTTGGTCAAACATGGTCAACCATAGTCAATTATGGTTAATCATCGACAACCATGGTCAACAATGGTCCAATGTCATATTGGGACAAATGTTGTCTTAATATGGAAATAAACCATGGTTAACCAAGGTCCAACATCACATTGTGACAAAGATTGTCTCAATATGAAAATCAACCATGCCATATCATGATCAATAATGATGGTCACATTGTGAGAAAGATTATCTCTTGGTGGAACGTCACATTGTGACAACCATGGTCATCCCTGGTCAACCATGATCCAATGTTGATTATGAAAAATATTGTCTCAATATGAAAATCAAGCATGGTCAAGTATGTTCCAATGTCATATTGTGAAAAAGGTCTTCTCAATATTAAAATAAATCATGGTCCACCATGGTTAATCATGGTCAATAACCATGGCTACATTGTGACAAATATTATTTGAGATCTAACATCACATTATGACAACCGTGGTCAACCATGGTCCAACGTCTCATTGTGACAAAAATTGTCTTGATATGAAAATCAATCATGATCAACCAAGGTCAACCATGGTCAACCATGGTCAATATTGGTCAAACATGGTCAATTATGGTGAATCATGCTCAAATATGGCCAACAATGGTCCAACTCCACATTGTGACAAAGATTATCTCAATATGAAAATCAACCATGGTCCAACATTGAATTGTGACAAAGATTGTCTCAATATAAAATCAACAATTGTCAACCATGGTCAATCATGGTCACATTGTGGCAAAGAATGTGTCTTAGTCAAACGTCACATTGTGACAACCATGGTCAACCATGATCCAACATTGCATTGTGACAAAGATTGTCTCAATATGGAAATCAACCATGGTCCAAATTTGCATTGTGACAAACACTATCTCAATATGAAAATCAATCATGGTCAACCATGGTCCAACATTGCATTGTGACAAAATTTATGTCAATATGAAAACCAGTCATGGTCAACCATGGTCAACCTTGCTTATTTTACGGTTTATAATATTTATCTTAAGGTTTATATACCTTGGGTTTATAATATTAATCCCCTGATTTTAAAATATTAATCCCTTGGGTTTAATATTATTCCCTTGGGTTTTTAGTATTAATCCCTTGGATTTATTAGTGCCTTGGGTTTCTAAGATCAATCCTTTGGGTTTATTAATCTAAGGGTTCATATTCCTAGGGTATAATATTATTGATAAGGTTTATAATATTAATCCTATGGTTTAATATAAATCTTTTGGGTTTATAATCATGGTTAACAATGGTCCAATATCACATTGTGTCAAGGATTGTTTCAATATGAAAATTAACCATGGTCAACTATTATCAATCGTCGTCAACTGTGGTCAACCATCGTTTATAATATTTATCTTAATATTCATGTATTATAGAACTTATAATATCAATTCTTGGATTAATATTATTCCTTGGTTTAATTAAATATTAATATTATTTTTTTTTATTTCATTTATTTATTAATTATAGTTCATAATTATTATTAAACTAATAATTATTATTACTACTATTTACAGTTAATAATGTATTAAATTTAATAATCATAATAAATAATAGAATAAGATAATAATAAACGGATAATAATAAAATAATTAATATAAATTTATTATTAATACATTATTATTATTTTAATTAGATTAATAATAATAATAATAATAATAATAATATATTTTTTTAAAATTGTATTACTTTTGTTATTATATATTTATAGATGACCTGTGTACTAGATACAAATGAAACTTTAGATACCAATGAAGCTTTCTACATATATTAATTAATTAAATATGGTTGTGTTAGTTATGCCTATAGAGATATCAATTTTGGAATAAGGTTGTCATGATTTAATCATTATGATGGTAGAGATTTAATTTCTATTGAGAATTTTTTGTAGTATACACAAATCAAATACTGAGATTTATTTGAATTAAATTCATTAATTAAAAAAATCACATGAACAAATGCCATATAAAATCAATCAGATATATATTTTTAAACATATGTTATTGATAAACCATGACATTAGTACATAGTATTTTATAAAACTATTTATAAATTAGAATCCTACCTTATAAATTATATATATATATATATATAAACAAACTATTTTTATTATTAATTAATTAGTTTAATTAATTCTCATGAATTTTTAGATTTTAAAATTTGATTCTTATTATAAATCTCCAACTACACACTCACCCATTAAACCTAAGACACTTGAACACCTTTGTATGTTTTAAACCCGTCAAATTCATCGGGGAAGAGTCAGATTATATTTACATCATTGAAAGAAGCTTCATGGGCATATCCGCCGCTTCATGGGCATTATACTCGCAACTTGTTAAAAGTTTTTAACAGTATTGCCAGCTCAGTTTCATCAACCAGAATTCTTAGCAGTAGTGCCGGCTCAGTTCCATCACACAGAAACAGCATCTATCTCGCTGAAAAAAGCCCACGCTTTCAAGTCATTGATCACCACAATTACAGAGATATTCTTCTTTTCAACAAAAAACCCTTGAACGAAACGAGCTTTCGGGAACATATTATTCTGGCTGCAATTTCGCTTTTACCGCTTTATCATTTTTATATTATCGTTCGTGCCAGTGCAGTGCAGATATGTGAGAATACTGAGGAATATATACTTTTTAATGGACACAGTAAAGTAAATCGACAGGGAAATATCGGATATTGCACAAAACCGTAGGTTAAAATAAATTATTTGAATAAAGGTAACTACAAGACAGACATGTCATAGCATTTTTTCCTAGAAAAAAGCAACAGAATGTCCCACCGCAATACCTACACTGCATTGGATGGGGAATATGTTTAATTGTGATGATGGATATCCCTTATCCTAAACTAACTATAAGTACCCGATATCTCTCTTCATCACCAGCAACGAGGAGTAGAAGCAGGTAGCAAACTAGTGTGATTTGTTTGTGTGATGACCATTTGCGGTGCAACTCTCCTTTGGATGGCAGGAATACGGACTTATAATAACAACGCCACTCGACCCATTACACCATCATGAATGAATGATTATTGGTGGTGGTTGTCTATTCCTCGTCAGCCAAAGGAGAGTTGCGCTGCGAATTTTCCTCACAGTGTAGCGTTTGCAGCATGACTGTGACAAATGTCTATGGACTAACAACGGGACGGTACTGTTGGACTAAAGTGGCGACGGCATTTCAGACCGTAATTGTCATTATTCTCTTTTATGCATCTTCCACTGGTTTTATCTGACTGTCTGAGGGTTAAGTTGTGTAGCTTAGGGAACCTGATTTTCCGAAGGGTTTAACATAGGTCTATGATTATCAGCACGTATTTACGATCTGAGTTTTGGTTTTTTTTAACCAAGGTGTTGGTCACATAAAAACTTCAGTTCTCCCTTTGGAAACGAAGGTATCGATTTAAGGTTGATGTAAATTTTTGGCTCGTTCTAATCTTAGGGTATCAAGATGAGAAAGTATTTATGGTTTTCGTCTTGAAAACTTCTTGGGACAGATGCAATTAGAGAAAAGACAAGTTTATAAAAAATTATTCATAAATAAATAAGGTATTAAACCATGGCGTAGTGAGTCCTCCAACGGCGAAACATGATAAAAGAGAAGAAAAACCAAAAGAGAAAAGAGGAGGTGGTTCAGCCAGGGCTGTGATGGGAAAACAAAATGATAGGGAAGGGAAATCTAGGTTACCTAAAAGGTATATTAGGTACACTTATGTTAAATTTTAAATATAAGATTTAATTTTATGATATTTCCATAGAAGTATGAAAATAATTACGTCATAATAGAATATAAAGTTGTATTGACCATGAAGATAAAATGATGATTTTTTTTTGTGATTTGAAAATGTATTGGAATAGTTAATAATATTTTGTTGAGTTTGTAAATAATATAGATTTGGTTTTATTGTGATTTATAAGGGTTAGATTTGTTGGTTTGTTTGTGTTTTAGTTTTTTTAGGTCATTGTTTTTTTCCATCTAATGGCACAATTTTGGTGAACAACATTTCATTGTGGGTATATCAGAAGCCTCGCTAGTCATGGCGAATAACATCTCATTGCGGGTAGACAAGTCTTCTTCCATCTATCGTAGTGAACAACATCCCATTTTGGGTAGTTGTGGATAAATCAAGATCGTCTTGAATAGCATTCCATTGTGGATAGATCATTCTTCTTGCATGAGATCCCACAATCCTCATGAATAACATTAGGTTGTGGGTAGATTAACCATATTGTGGTTAGATCATAAGCTTCCCATAATCATGATGAATAACATCCCATTTGGAGCAAATCTGTGTTCTTTCATCTTATAAGCCTCCCAAAATCTTAGTGAATAACATTTCATTTTAAGTAAATCTGTTTGCTTTCACTATTAAAAAACAAGAATACTTATTTTTGTACTAATTTATTAATAAAAAGCGTCTTATAACTTATATCTTAAAAATTAAAAGTAATACACCCTATCCTATTCTCCTTATAGAAGCATGCCTTTCCCCTATTGAGAACCCAGCTATGATTAGGCTTCTACTGTACAAGCACAAACTCAATAACATAGATGGTCATAAACTTCCTAAGCTAGCTTTAAATTCCAGCCAGAACCACCTAAGGCTCAATCGGGGGTGGCTTAAAGACACAAGGGCCTAGTTAAACTATTGGGAGATCAATGAGAATGATGCATTGCAAAACATTAATAACATTAAAGATATTGTTACTTGTAAGCTCAAAGAAGAAATGTGGTGTGAGAAAGATTTAGCGACTAAAAGAAAATTAAGTTATTATAAGAAGGTCATCAACCCCACCCTAGAAAATCAAAAGTATCTCTATTTTAAATAGCTGAAAGAAGAAAATTAATATAGCAAAGATTAGAATGAATTCTCATGAGCTCCATAGTGAGATAGGTCGTTTGGGCAGTTCCTAAAACACCATGGATAGAAAGGATTTGCCATATATGTGACAATAGGAACATCGAGGATGAAAACCACTTCCTCTTAGAGTGCCCCACATACAACCACATTAGATCTTAGTTTCACAATCTTTGTTACAATACTAACCTTCCTAGCCTTTTACAATGTCAAAATTATAGTGATCTGGTGAGGCTTCTCTCCAAGCTTTTTGAGCATAGGAAGAAAATCTTAAATCAAAATAAATAATTTGTTTGTTTGTTTACGTTGGACAGACCAATGTTCTCAATGAACATTAACCATCATCATCATCAATATGATTATTTTAAAATAATAATGTAAATATAAAAAATGATAATAACTTATGGATGCAATATTAAGGGCGTTCTTTTAGCCATGAAGATCACTTTGAAATTCGGCGGTTATGTTACATCTCTAACCTCCACCTCATAATTATAGTAAATCAACCTCATATTCATAGGAAACACGTTTGCTTACCAATTTCTCTAATTAAAAAAATATATAAAAATTTCAAAAACCATATTTTAGTTTCACAATTATATAGGTGAGAATGACACAGGAAAATATAACTATAAGGGAAAGTAAGTTGTAAAAAGTGGCATCGTTAAAAAGTTCCCAGTAAAGTAAATTGTAATGAGTGGCATCATCAAAAAGTTTATTATTTGACAACTAAATATATAAATGAGAAACCTCATTATTATAGGTTAGGATTACACTTCAAAATGTAACCATGGTGCAGGAGGAAATTAATGAAGGAAAATAGGATCTTAGTTGATGGTAAAGAAGTGAATTGTAAAGAGTGGCATCATTAAAAAGTTTCTTATTCGAAAACTAAATATTGAAATGAGAAACCTCATTATTATAGATTAGGAGCACATTTCAAAAATGTAACCATGGTGCAAGAAGAAATTAATGAAGGAAAATAGGATATGAGATTATTGTAAAGTTAGATATTGAGGTTGACTTTTTTGAGATGTTTATAAAATGGTAAAAATAAGAAAAATAATGGTAAATTTATTTGTAAATTA
>APFE030261875.1:69574-85597 GCA_000404065.3 Pinus taeda
TATTGTTAGGTCGGCTGGGTTATATTGTGACTCCTTAGACTCCTATATATAGAAAGGAGGTTTTTTCATTTGAATCATCCAATAATTGTTCATTTATGTAATGTAAAGGAGGTTTCCTGCTCGAAGAGGCTGAATTCTAAGGCGTTGATCTATCTTTTCTATCTTTCTCTTGAGCTGGTTTCATAACAGAATGACACATGCTTTGCTTCTTATGTGCAACATTTATGTATTATTATTTAAGGTGAATCACTTATATGTGAAATCAAATATGGTGTATCATGGATTCTTTGCATTTCTTCCATATATTTCTTACAAGGAATCACTTAATTCAAAAATATAATCAACAAACATAACAACCCAAGGAAAGTGAATAAATATAAATCTTATGTTGACCTATTAGGTTATCCAAACTTCACCTTAGTCATAAACTAGGTTTTCCACACTTATCCTTAGCCACCATAGCTTAGTACAAGTTGGTACAAGTGAGACCCTCCAAACCATAATTAGAAACTTAAGCCACTGACTAGAATTTTCAAATTCCACATCACTAGTGTTCTAAATTCCACCTAACTATAGTTTTCTAATTCCACAAAATAAGGTTTTTAACTTACACAAAACTAAGGTTTCTAAAATTCCAATTCAATATTATTCCCACCTTCTCATATTTATGCTTACACTATTTTTTTTATGAAGAGAGTTGTCAACCTCTTGTCAACATCTGGGATTGGTTAAAATATAATAGAAGTTCCTTACATAACCTATCATGTATACTGAAACAAATATCTTGCGTATATTCTCATGTATATTGAAACCACTATGTACAATAGCCAATATAGAACATGTGTGTTTCTTATGATGTGTCAATTAAATGTGTCATACAAAAACATTAATTGTGTCACATATGTAGCATCCCTTATGTGCATTCATGGATATGTGTTGATGACAATGGTTCATTTCTTATGTGCATCACTTATGTCTTGTCAGTTAAGGTGCATAACTTCATATGTGACACATAATATGACATGTCATTCCCTTAGTGTATTTTTTCAGTGCATTCATGCTTAACTATGTCACTTATGGTGGGCACCTTATGGCATGTTGACTATGTGTCTCATTTTGAAGAGAATAAGTTATTATAAGAAGAGCTTCGGCGTAAATCATATGATTTATGCCGAAGCTCTTCTTATAACTATGATGGATCACAAAAGCCTCAATTCTACAAGAATAAGTTATATACATTTCTTATAGTGCATCACTTAATTATACAAATTATGTGTGCTTCTTATGTTCATCACTTATTCCTTATCAGTTAAAGTGCATCACTTATATGTGACACCTAATATGGTGCATCATGGATTTACTATATTAATTCAGTGCATTGATTCTTAACTATGTCACTTATGGTAGGTACACTACTTCATGATGCACTAAAATATGATGACTTTTTGTCGTTATTTAAATGAAATTGCGTAGGTACTCTGATGAAGTGTGGGATCCTAGTTTTTTTTGTGACATTTCATTAGATAATCTAGTGAATATGTTGTCATTGGATATCCAACACCACTTTCTAAAATATCCTCATTGAAACACGTCATTATTTTTGAAACATAATCATTGGATATATGATTTTTTTTTATCAAAATTTCCTTAGATATATGATGAATATCATTTTATCTAATCAGATGAGCCTTTGTCAAATAACAGATGAAACTTTTCGGTAGAGGTGCCATATCTTTGAAGGGTATGTTTAATAGAATGCTTGTCAGATATTTAACAAATATTTATGTCGACTATCTGACAGATATATGTTTTTTGGATAATTGATGATCTAAACTTATGCATGAACATGAAAAATTACAAATATAAACATAAAAACAGAGATGCAGTAGAAATAAATCTTCATTTCAAAGAACTAAAATATTCTTACATACAGAATGGAAATAAACTAGCTTGAGCAATGGTAGCTTATCTCTAAGACGAGATATGGCAGCTACATGCCTTTGAATCATGTTACAATGAGGCTAAAGGGAATTTTTATTATTGAAAAACAAATGGAACCCTAAAAAACCAAATTCCTAACCCTAGGAGATGGAACACCAAGAGTTTGTGGGCCCCGTTGGGGTTATTTCGGTAGCAAACTTCCTAGGGTCATAACTTGGTGATGTGATATCCATTTGGCACATGAGATACCTCATTAGAAAGGTATCTTCAAGTAATAAAGGATTTGTGGTAGTCCATGATCTCATTGTGGATCTAAAAAACGTTTCTTATGGGGTCAAAACAACTTCAGAAATTCAGGACCCAAAAAACTACTAAAAATAGTAAATGTTGCTATAATCAAGGAAATTGATGAAAATTATTGGAGGTTTATGTGGACACCAATATAAAACTAGATCATTCCTCCCCCCTTAGAAATAAATGTTCCCCATTGTGTGTTGAGCCTCCATGAGGTGAGGAAATTCCTGTTGAACTTAGTCCCTCATGAGCCACTTGCCCTGGTGAAGGAGTTGGCTTGCTTTGACAACTTGGTATAGTTAGATCCTCTTCTGGCAAGTGTTCTTGATATATGGGTACATGATCCTATTATTTGTGGCCTATTCAATACAACTTGGGTGGACCTCTATTGGTTTTAGCCGCTCAACAATGTTGGATGTGTCCAACCAAAGGGGGGGGAGTATGGCCGCAATTGATCCACATTGAATATTAGGTTTAGGCCAAGGTATGGTGGAATTATTGGCTCCAAATAATTGTCCCCTAAAACATTAGTGATGGTGTAAGGTCCATATCAGAGTGGGTGAAGCTTATCGTGGGCCCCAATGAGGTGCTCCTTCTGCAAATGCAACCAATTTTTTTTCTCACTTGGAACTTTTTTGGCACCTAATGCTGATCATGATGTTGTTTGTACTTAGAATTTTTCTATCCAATATGTCATGTAATTGTTGGAGAATGTAATGCATGTTCTCAATGAAGTTGTTAGCCATGTCAGCTTTGGATTAGACATGAGTCAAATTAGATTGAGCAATTGCAATTGATATGGAAACATCAATGGGACATAGTGGCTAGAATCCTAATGCCACCTGAAAGGAGTTGTGGCTAGTTGAGTTTTAGAGAGCCTTGTTGTAGTTGTGTTGGACATATGGGAGGATTTCATACCATGTGCATGGGTGCTTCGAGTTGTAAATGTGAAAGATGTGCATGATCATCCTATTAATGACCCTTGTTTGGCTATCAGTTTGGGGATGGAATATTGTTTTCTTAGTGAGAATGGTATCCAACAATAACTAGAGGCTTGACCATAATTCACTTAGGAAGTGATTGTCCTGAATTGAGATAATTGACTGTGGGATCCCAAAGTGTACCTATACTCATTAAAAGAAGAGTTTGGCAGTGGACTCTCCTATTATACTCTTCTTGGATGCTGTTAGAATGGACATCTTAGAGAATCTATTGACCACCACAAAAATAAAGTCGTTGCGATACCTAGTAGAAGGGAGGCCCAACATTTAATCCATGGAGATGGATTCCCAATGCTAGCTAGGAGTTAGTAGAGTAGTATACATGCCTTTATTCTTGATTTTAGGTTTGGAAATGGCACATGAAGTGTAGTATCTGATGTACTTCCCAACATCTTGTTGAAGGTTTGGCCAATAAAAATACTTCTGCAACACTACCACTATCTTTTCTACCCTAACATCTCAAGCAACCAGACTATAGTGTGCCTCCCAAAATCTTAGCATACTCACTTGAAGGAATATAGGGATGTCCTAAGTGGCATAACATTGTGTCCTTGACGTGAAAACATGGGACTTTCTTACCTTCTAAGAGTTTCTGGTATGTGGTTCCAAATTTTGGATCACTCTTGTAAATATCTAGCCATCCTGAAGTCTTGTGTCCATAAGAGTCGAGCACAGTGGTCAATGCCATAACTGGCGGTCCACTAAGGTAGTTAGCAATATTATTGGTTTTCCCCTTATTGTACTTAATATTCAAATGGAACTATTTGCAGTTATGTCCACCACTTCTGATGGTGATCATTTTGCAACTTTTCTTGTGTTTGTATGAAATGTAAGGGTTGGTGGTCTATGTGGATGATAATTTCCTTCTCCACAATGTAATGCTTCCATTGTTGGTAGGCCTGCACAATGGAATAAATCTCTTTGTGATAGGTGGGATAATTTTAGACTCTATCTGAAAGTGTCTCACTGTGATATGCCACTAGATGCCCTTTCTAGGTAAGAACTGCGCCAACCACATATCTGTCTCAATTTTAAATGGTCGTTGCAGGTTTGGTAATGTGTGCATTGGTCCAAAGAAGAGTTTATGATTCAACTTAGACAAAGCCTTCTATTTGGATTTTGGCTTAAATATTTTTTTTTTCGTTTCTCACTTAGTTTCTTGACTCAAAGCCTAAGTGATATGAGAGAATCCCAACATAAACCTACAATAGAAATTAGCAAGGCCTAGAAAGTTATGAAGCTCTGGTAGAGTGGTTGAGGCTGGCCAATCTCGAATAAATTGTATCTTGGTTGGGACCACATGCACATGTTATTCATCAACTATGTACCCAAGATATTGAACTTGGGTCATACCAAAAGTGAACTTCTCCAAATTGGCACACAAATTGTGTTGTTGCAGGGTTTGGAGGACCTATCGGATATGGTTTATGTGCTCTTCATAACTATAGATGGAGGTTAAGATGTCATCCAGGTATACTAACACAAACAATTTGTTGAAGGGCTACAATATGTCATCCATCAACCACATGAAGGTTGCAGGGGCATTCTTCAATTTGAAAGGCATGACCAAGCATTTGAAAAGGCCCTCCTTGGATTTGAAGGCAGTCTTCCATACATCAAAGGGTTCAATTAATACTTGGTGATAACTAGACTTCAAGTCAATCTGGCTAAAATATTCCCCCTCTTGATCTAGTCCAAAAGGTCATAAATCCATGGGATTAACTACCTATTCTAAATAGTGATCTTATTCAGCACCCAATAGTCAATGCAGAGCTTCTAGGTTCTGAATTTCTTTTGTACTAACATGATCAAGCTCCCTCTTATAGCTCCAAATATCACTCTTGGTATTTGTGATGCTTGATTTATGGCCTAGGGCAACCCCTCCTTTTAGACTTGGTCGAAATATTTTAAAAATAGTGTTTTACTCCCTGTACGTGACTTTTCCATGTATTAAATGTTTGTACACACAGGTCAGTATATACCCAACCCACATATATGTCTTAAAAAAGTTAAAAAAAATAATTTTCCTTAATTATGGGTGGAGATCATGAGTTTTACATGTTGATTACCTATTAGTGCCCATGGCCAAACTGTTCCCAATTGTTTCCCAACTAAAAAACTACTTTGGGGGAAGTATAAAAAGACTTCAATGGGAAGGCCTTAAGAAGGAGAAAAGATATAGAATTAATCCACTGAGAATGTCTCTTGATCAAGTCTGAAGATCCCTATGCTTCAAGCACTTCCCCAAGTTAAAGAAACCCTTATTTCCTTGAGATTTGATATCCTTTCACTCGTTGGAGATATCCTAGTATCGGTTATGGAAGGAGCCTGTTGAAGACTGGGACTAGATGGACCTATAGGATGGTTCCACTTGGAGTCGGAAGAGGAAGACTCAAGTGAACTCCTTCTATGTTTTATTATAGTTATCTTCAATAAAAAGAAACATTGTCTTGTTCCTAATATCAACTTTGTTTATGCATCTGATGTTATTGTTATGATTTATATATGAATGGCTATTTCAATGCATAACTAACCATCTAGTTATATGTTATAAAGTTGATTTCACTACAATGTTTTATCTATATGCTACTATGCATCTTTGAATTGGTTGTTTTATAGTTTCAAAGATTGTGAGGAGTTTCAAATGGTTTGGACCCTGGCTAGAACTACTCGAACGAAGGACCCCCAGGTATGTACATCCTCGCATAGTTCGTTCGTTTAAGAATTTTGCTTGAGTTATATGCTTGTTTCTTGTTGTAGATTACTCCTACTCTGCTAGGATTCTGACCCAAAGCCCTAGGGGAGTTTATCGCTTAACACTCCCATAGGGTGATGAACTTGCCCTAATGTGCCTTTTCTACAATAATTTCTAAATCTGCCTCCTGATCTCATCATTCTCCAAAAGTAAGCATTAATATATTGGCCAATTGGGTAGTGACACACCTGGGGTTAGATCAATGGAGTGCTTAACCTGAGAGTGTAGGGTTACCCCTATGGGCGAGGTGAATATTTCCCTGTACTCCTCCATGACATTGTCCATCTTCTCATGCTCTACGGTGTAGCCCTGTCTGGAGGTTGTGGATGTGGTCGCAATATTCCTCTTGTTATGAGGGCAAATCATAAGGAAGACAAATTCCCTGAATTAGGAAATGATCTTATTGCATTGTTTAGAAAAGATCAAATAAAGGGCAGTAGGTGGTGCTACCTCTGGTATCCTTTATAATTTCTGACCCAGAGTAATAATAACAGAATGAGGTCTAGATTCATATACAACATGAAACTTCCATAGGTATTTCTGACCTAATAAAACATCACAAACTTCTATAAGGGAAACATTGCACAATACCACATCTATAAAGCACTTGATGCTATAAGGTAGGCACTAATACTCTCTAACAAAAAGACCTCACCCTTCGTGTAGCCACCCAATGGTGTATGAATATGGCTGTGACGTTGCTGGAAACTTCAATCTCTTAACAACCTCGATTGAGATCAAGTTCTTTTGGCTCTTTCTATCGATGATGAACTGCGCCATTAAACCCTTTACCCACATTTGTGAGTGGAAGAGGTGCTCCCCCTCCTCTAGATCCTTAGGTTCCTCCTTTTGGAGCTTGGTGGTGGCTATTTTAATAGTGGTTTTAGTGTCAATGATACGCTTTCCCTTATCATTTCCCTTGTTGGGTTTTGGCTGAAAGTTAGAGCATGCATCTGTCTCTGAGTCTTTCACCTCAACCACCAATGCCTACTTCATGTGACATTCATTGGTGTTGTGAGTGGGAGTTTTATGGAACTCACACCAGTTTCATGTGTATTTCTTCACCTTCCCATTATTCTTGGCTTGCAACTTCAAGAAGTTGTCCTGGGGCTCACAACCTAATTTTTCCCTTTTATTTTCTTTTGGTTCGTAGATCCAAAGTATCACTTCTTCTACATGAATTTTTTCTCAATCTTGGTAGCATATTGGTATGCTGCACTGAGAAAGGAGATGTATAGGAACTCCATTTACTCCTAAATGTATTTTTGTAAAAAACTAATGTAATTGAGCACCAGATGTTTCTTAGAATATTTGATACTTGACTTTGTGCATAGGGTATGGAAATGATTCGTTAGCTCAAGCATATCTTAATCCCTTTGCTGCCACAACATAGTCCATTGTATGTACTTACTTACCTTGATAGCTCCACATGGGGTCATATTATTCCTTGATGTCATATTGGAAAGAATTCCAAGTGGTTGCAATAGAAAAAAGTGAGGGTTCTCTCTTGTCCCTCTCTTCACAACAGTTTTCGCACCAATCCTTGACATGGGGGGCAACTTTGAGGAGTGAAAAATTAATATTTTACCTATTGGGAAAATAATGAACTCAAAAATATCATTCCAATAGATTTAACCATCTATTTAGGGTGGTTGCATCTCCCTAGCCTTCAAATAAAGGAATATCAAATTTGCCTTGTACCTTGAAAGGAGTGGCACCTCCAGAGTGGTTGTCAGATGAAGATGTGTTGCTTGTGGGAATCGACGTAATGATCTGGGAAAAATTATCTATCATCACGTTCCTTTGTCGCTTGAGGGCTTCTTCAAGAAATATTTTGAAGGGATCTCCTACTCCCTCATATTTCTTTTCTTCTACCATCAAGGCCATTAGGGTTTGCAACATTGGTCTTGCAGAGGTTCAACTAGTTCAAGCCCCAAATACTTATCTCCCGTCCTTGTTGGGGATACACAAATAAGAAAAGAGAAAGAGAAGACCACTCTAATACCATTGATCCAAACTTATGCAAGAATGCAACATAACACATATATAAACATAAAGACGTAGATTCAGTAGAAATAAATATTAATTTCAAAGAAATGAAAGATGCTTACGTATAGAATGGAAATAAACTGGCTCGGATGATAGTAGCTTATCTCTGAGAAGAGATGTGGCAGCTACATGTCTATGAAATGTGTTACAATGAGGCTCAAGGGCCTTTCTATTATTCAACATCAAAGGGAAACCCTAAACAACCAAAGACCTAACCCCAGGAGATGGAACACCAAGAGTTTGTGGGCCCAGTTGGGGTTAGTTGGGGAACCAACTTCTCGGGGTCATAACTTGATAGTATGATCTCTTCTTGGCATGTATGATACCTAATTAGAAAGGTCTCTCTAATTACTATAGGATTTGTGGCATCCCTATGGCTATGGGCCTATTGCAAAAAAAAAAAAAAAAAAAAAAAAAAAAAAAAAAAAAAAAAAAAAAAAAAAAAACAACTATGGATGTTTAGGACCCAAAAACTACTAAAAATAGTAAATTATACTATAAAAAAAGAAACAGATGAAAGAAACTAGAGGTCTAGGAGGAATAGGTGGGTGACCACCAATATCCACTTGGATCATTTAACAAACTTGTAGGAATTAAAAATTTGCTAACATTTTATGAGGATGGTTTAGGTCCATCATTTTTTCCTCCATAAGTACATAAGATGATCTAGGTGGATGTTGGTGGCCACCCACCTATCCCACTTGGACCCCCACAACTATCTCTTTTATTTTTTCAGTTTTCTTAATTGTAGCACGATTGACTATTTTTGGTAGTTTTGCGGGTCCTGAACATCCGGAGAAGTTTTGAGGCCCTATATGACGTTTTTTTGGGAAAAGTAGAGCAACGTGAGTCCATGGACTGATGTTTCTCACTCAAAAGTTTTAGTCCTCAAATATATCTTTGTAATGAGGTATTCTACGTGTCAAATGGAGATTGTATGCCAAAGTTACAACCCCGGGAAGTTGATGTACCAATTTACCCAAAGGGGGCCCATAGATTGGCGCTTCATCTCCTAGGGTTAGGTTTTTAGATGTTTAGGGTTTTCCATTATTTCTCAACAATAAATATACCTTCGAGCTTCATTGTAACATTGTTTAGAGGCATGTAACTGCCACATCTCTTCTCAGGGATAAGGTACCATTGCCCGAGCTAGTTTATTTCCATTTCTGTTTGTAAGCATATTTCAGTATTTTACATCAATGAATTGAAGTATTATTTCTATTGCATATCTATATTGATGGTTATATCTATAATTTGTTTTGTTCCTATTTAAATCCAGATCAGTGGTATCAGAGTGGTATGCTTTTTCTCTGTTTTTCTTTGCATGTCTCTAATGAGATCAAGATATAAGGAGTTAGAGCTTGAATTAGTCGAACCTTTGCAACACCAACTTCACAAATCCCAACAACCTCCCATGTTGGATGAAAAGAAGGATGAGGGGGTAGGAGATCCTATCAAAATATTACTCAAAGAAGCCCTCGAGCGAAAAAGAACGTGATGATTGAAAAATTTGCTTAGATCCTTTAGTGGATACCCAGGGGCGACACATCTGCTTCCAAAAACTACTCTGGAAATGCCGCACCCTTTAAGGTAAAAGTTAACTTTGAATTCCCTATATTTGATGGTAATATAGACACAGGTGCCATTGATAAATGGTTAAACTACTAGAAGGTTATTTTTTTGTTGATGACTTTTCCAGCTAGGAAGATATTACTTTTGCACTTCTCAAAGTAGACCCCCATGCCAAGGACTGGTGGGAAACCTATTGCGAGCAGAAGATGAAAGTATGAGCTCACTATTTTCAGCTGCACCCACTTGGAATTCATTTTGGGATGCCATCAAGGAGTAGTACTACCCTGTCAAAAGCTATGAGGATAAATACATAAAGTGGACCATGTTGCAGTAGGGAAGGAACCAAGATGTGCAGGAGTTAACAAATATTTTTCATACCCTTCAAACAAAGTTGGGTATCAAGGATTTTGTGCTGCATTTGGTACTCAAATATAGCAGCTTCCTATATAGGTACATCTAGGACGAGATGGAGTTCCTGGACACAAGTTTAAATAGAAGAAGTAAGACTTTGGATCCGTGAATTCAAAGTAAGGGAAAGGCTTCCCCAACCCATAGAACTAGGGACAAAGCCAAGATGGTGTAACCCAAGACAACCTATCAAAGCCACAAGAAAAGAACAACATCAAAAAGTCAAATAAAGACACATGAAAGTGGTGTGAGTTCCATAAGATCCCCACTCATAACATAAGTGAGTGTCGGACCATTCAGTCATTGGTGTCTGAGTTGAAGGCTTTAGAATCAGATGCATGTTCCCACCCTAAGTCAGAACCTGATAAGGGGAATGATAAAGGGAAGCAAATCATTGATGCAGAGCCTAGTGCCACTGTTGTCACTACCAAGGTTGAGAAGAATGAGATTGAAGATCCGTAGGAGGGGGGGCATCTTTTCCACTCACAGATGTGGGTGAAGGGTTCGCCACTGAAATTCATTGTTGAAAGTGGGAGCCAAAATAACCTCATTTTAGTAGAGGTTATGAAGCGTCTATGCCTACCAACCACACCACACCTGCAATCCTATAACAATGTGTGGCTTTACCAAGGGCAAGATCTCTGAGTTTTCCAACAGTGCCACCTTCCCTACAACATCAAGCCCTTCACAGATTAGGTATTGTTTGATGTTGCACCTATTGATGTTTGTGATGTATCATTAGGCCAAGCATACTTGTGGAAGTGACATGCTGTGTATGAGTCAAGGCCTTGCATTGTTATTATTTATTTGGGTAATTCATTATATAGGATACCGGAGGTAGCCCCACCTACCACCACCTCTTTGATCTCAGCTAAGAAATGTAGCAAGATCATCTCCCAGACTAGGCAATTCATTTTCTTTATGGTTCACTCCCAAATTAAGGGGAAGATTGTCACCACGTTCATGACCCTCGTGAAGTGTTCCTCCATGCAGCAACAACAACAGATGGATACAGTCATGAAATAATACAAAACATATTTTCTTCACCCACAGGGGTATTGTTGCACTATCAGGTCAAGCATTCATTCGATTTGACTCCTAGAGCACATCTACCCAACGGGTCGATATATTGCCTCTCCATTCTGGAAAATGCCAAGTACAAGCAGTGACATGATCAACATCAAGTACCACACAAGTTTCAAGTGGGTGACAAAATCTGGTGTCATTTGCAGAAATAATGCCTTACAAGAGCCCATTAGAAGCTTAGACCACTCCGATATGGTCCTTACACCATTACCAAGGCTATGGAAAACAATGCTTTGAAGCACATCATCTCCCCATTCCTTCACTTTCACAGAGTGTTCAATACGAACTACACTCAACCATGCTTTCCACCATTACTAGATACATTAGAGGCTGCAAAATAGCTCACTAGGGACCAAGTTCAACCAAAGTTTCCTCATCTCATGAAGAAACTCAATGAAATGGGGACCATTGCTTCCTAAGGGGGGAGGAACGATCCAGGTGGATGTTGGTGGCCACCCACCTATACCACATGGACCTCCACAACTGTCTCTTTCAGTTTTTCAGTTTTCTTATTTGTAGCACAATTTACTAGTTTTGGCAATTTTGCGGGTCCTGAACTTCGAGAGCTCTTTTGAGGCGCTAAACATCGTTTTTTTGGGAAAACTATGATCTTTCTAATGAAGTATTTTTCATGTCAAACGAAGATAGTATGCCAAATTTATGACCCCAGGAAGTTGATGTACCAATTTACCCAAATGGGGCCCATAGTTTGGCACTTCATCTCCCAGGGTTAGGTTTTTGGATGTTTAGGGTTTTCCATTGTTTCTCAATAATAAATAGGCCTTCGAGCCTCATTGTAAAACAATTTAGAGGCATGTAGCCACGACATCTCTTCTCAGGGATAAGCTACCATCACCCAAGCTAGTTTATTTCCATTTCTGCTTGTAATCATATTTCAGTATTTTACATCAATGAAATGAAGTATTATTTCTGTTGCATCTCTGTAATTATGGTTATATCTATAATTTTTTGTGTTCATGTTTAAATCTAGATCATAAGATCATCCATTTTGGTTGATGTCGAATTAGTAGAGAATCATCCTGGGATAGGAAATGGTGCTATTGATACTCATATTATAGTGGATAAAAACTTTAAAATGGTTAAACTTGACCAGTGTAAAATAAAGTTAGAAAGTAGAACATTCAAGAAGCCTAGATTTGAGGAGACAAAGATAGAGTTGTTTTTCGAAGAAGCTATTGGGATTTTAAATCATACATCAAATGAGGAAACTTTAAAAGTACTTGGTGTTCAATTTTAGTTTCTAAATACTACTACTATATCACCTTCATAACCAAAAGAAAACATAGAAGATTCTAGAGTAAGATCACTATTGACACAAGAATTCCAATCTCAGTTTGTAGCCATCAAGGAAAAGAGTGGATGTAGAAGAAGTCCTAAAAAAGTGGTTGTGGACACAAAATACCAATATTTCTCAAATAAGAAGATTTTTAGCCATGATTTTTTAAAATAACTGACTAAGGCTTCCTTTGATTGACCATCAAGCACAAGCCATACAAGAAAGTACAAATAGTAAGGCTATAAATATTTCTATTATTGTCAAAGATATTCATTTTTTAGATAATATTGATCTCCACAAATAGGCTAGAGAAATGTTGTAAAATAACATAGCCAATACAACCTTGTACACTCATTAGGTCAGGCTCATGGTCAGTAAAATCACCAACCGGGTGAGGTAAGAGAGGGTGTATTTAAGGGAAAAGAAACACAAATATATGAGTTTATTAGTTGGATTTTGAAATTAGGAGTATATCCCATGATTTTGGGTCTATTAGAGCCCTAATAAATTCCAAATTAACAAATATGTAGACACTGAGGAAAGTGCTAAAATGCCTGGTACTCAACATGTGAAAACACTTGAATTATTTTAGGTGAAACAAGGGAAGAATTAGTTGGTACCTATCATCATTGAGAGAAATGAGGAGTTATAGTAACTGTAGAAATAAGTCCAAATATTGTATTTAAATATTAAAAATCATGTTTGTACATATCTTGCCTCTTATTCTATCACTAAACAAGAAACTACTCCATTTTGTTAAGAAGAATTGGAAAAATCTTTGTCAAACTTAAATTTGAGAGAAGTTGAACTTGATAAATGCAGGAAACTATGCCAAACAAAATCTAATGAAATTTTAGTTTTTAGACACAAATTTCAGGGTAGAGATCAACAAATGAAGAATTTAGAGGAAAATAATATAAAAAAATGAAGACTTTCGAGGAAAACAAGACCAACAAATGAAGACTTTATAAGAAATGTAGACTATGAACATCTCTTGCGAAAAGCTACTAAAGGGTAAGGTATTTTGACTTACATGAGGAATACAAAAATATTGGCTACTTACCTAATGAATATATCGAAGCTTTTAAATAAAAAATATTATATTGAGGTGAAGGTGGAAGATGAAGATTTAATGCTCATAGCATTAAATTGAATCTCTTCATCTTGCAACGTTTGTTGGGGGTGTTTGTGCTTGTGAGAATCTTACCACATTTTATAAGCTTAAGGATGATTTCATATATGAGTATACAAGGTTAGAGATAGTTTCATCTAGGTTTAAGGAGATATTCAACCTTTCCTTCATTGGAAATATGAGGAGAGGATGAAATAAAGAAGGTCCCGAGAAGGGATAAAAGGGAAATGAGGAAGAATTATGTTTAAAAAAAGGGTAAGAAATACTCTAGTGATGTGAAGTGTTTCAAGTGTCACAAGATGTGATGTTATTCATTTGAGTTCACTAAGTTACAACACCAGATGGAGTTTATAGGGGTATAAAAGCTATGACACCAGATGGAGTTTGTAGGGGGTGCAAAAGATACAACACCAGATGGAGTTTATAGGGGGTGAAAAAGCTTCAAATGAAGTGGATAATCTTGCATCCAAACTTGATAAACCTTTCTGTATGGTATCATGCCTCTCCAATACCACTATTTTTTATGCAGGTTGGTATGTGAATACTTAAGCATCAAGGCATGTGAGCTTAAACAAGAAGGATTTCTACAAGGTTCACAACTCAAAGTATGGGGTATAGTGGAATTTGGTTATGATGCAACTTATATAGTTACTAGAGTAGGCTTAATATCTTTATGCATACCTTGCAAGTGTGATACCACACAAATTAGCACCTAAAAGTGCAAGGCTTACAAGGTTTTAACTTTGGGAAACTTGAAAGTCTCACCATTGTTACCTTAACGAGATCTGCCCTCACTTTGGATTAGAGAAGCCAAATTGTCAGGTGTTTACCAACATTTCTATTAAAGGATCTAAGTTTAACTCAAGTTCTAAGCCTTGTAATTGGAGTTCCAAATATGTAAATGAAGTGTGTTTTACTTAGCCCCATGGAGAAACAAGCCTACAGGTCAAATAAAGTCTAAGTCAAGGAAGTCTTCAAGGGGTTTACTGTTTATACACAAGCATTAGAACTTGCTTCTAATTCAAATTTGATTCATGGATTAGTACCACTATAATAAATGATAAATAATACTAGAAAAATATAAAATAAATTAGAAGTAAGAAATAAGATAATTAAATAGTGATTTCATGCATGACATTATCCAAAACATATAAAATTTTCTAACCAATTCACTTATGCGATGCTATAACCAACAATGGAAATTTATTAATATCATGAGAATAATGATATTAAGTAGAAATAGGAATTTACTTGAGTAAATAAATTAGTCAAAAGTGACTAGTTCTAAGGGCTAGAATTGATGGTGAAACGGGTTAAGATACTACTATACTTGACTGTTGCTATAAATGATTAAGTTTTAAGACCAGAAAATAGTAATTTATAACACCAGTAGGTTTTTCCATGAAAATTCCCAAGAACACTATGGAAAAGATGCTAAAATGCCTAGCAAAATAGTTACAAAATAAAAGGGAATGAAACTAGTGGTTGGAAGTAAAAAAAAATGGATTTTAGGTATTAAAAACCATAAAGATATGGCTAGAAATGATAGTAGGACAATAATAAATGGTTTCTACAACAACTAGGGCTTCCTAAAGAGGCTAAGTCAATTAGGTCTTAAGGCCTATCTTTGGCATTTTTGATATTTTATGGAGATTTTGGTATTTTTAGGTTTTTTTCTAAAACCCAAACCTAGGTGAAATAAACCTAGGATGTCAAATTATGGTTTGGATAAGAGAGAGAGATGTGGTGACTCAAGGTAAGGCTAATGATTTTACTTCTTGTCATGCAGCTCCAATATTAGTGTTTTAAGCACAACAACTCATGAAGTTGAGGTGTTGCCTAACTCCTCTTGAAGAATTATTTCAAATGCATTAAAAATGTAACATGTTCATTATTGAATTTCAAGTAATAAAATTCATTTAAATAGAGAATATATCCCCATTATATGGTTACCTACAAAATTAATACCATCCATAGATGTGATGCATGTCGAAATCTCATAGCATAGGGGAATATTTGGTCTGTTTTTAAAATTTCCATGTAATAGTTATTGAAAACGTTGAGACACATTAAATCCAATCAAGGATGGTAGGTATTTTCATTTATAGTCTCTTTTATTTATTTATTCTTAAAATATTTATCTTTGAATAATTTTTAGTAGCCAAAGGGATAAGAAAGAATAAATATAGACATGACCTTCCATTTTAAATAGGGAAGTGGCCAACTCACCAGGCATATGTCTCAACATCCACCCTCTTCAACTCTATCTATGGTAGTCAATAAGAAATCAACTATTGTTTGGATCTCATGCCAAAGGGAAGTAGTCAAAATATAGACTAGCTATTATTTGAATTTTGCAACTAAGATCTCTACTATGTATGGATCTAATGCTACTTTGATGTGCATTATATCATAATAATTTCTAGAGATCTATCTATCTATCTATCTATCTATCTATCTATTTATCTATCTATCTATCTATCTATAT